>PVKP010034071.1:0-24519 GCA_004027715.1 Plecturocebus donacophilus | reverse complement strand
AAACAGAAAAGAAAAGAAAAGAAAGAAAAAAATGAAAGAAAGACAGGGTAGGAGAAAACAGCCAGGTTGGTATTGATATGCCATTCTACAAAGAAAAATTCAAAAATCTTAATGGGACCAGGTAAACATCAGTCCAGTAACATACCAGTAACCAGGCTGATTTCTAAAAATGTCTGATTCTTTCATAATGAATATCAATTAGGCCAATTACAAGAAAATTTTCAATTCTTATTTACATAGCTTTTCAAACTCCAACCATTCGCCTTCATAATTCGTGGGAATATACATGCACATCAGAAGGACAAAGAAAATTTGTTTCTTCAACTTAGTCATCAGTGTGAATAAGTACAAGAACTATTCAATGAAATGTGCTTTCTACTAAGTCAGGAAAACAACTTTGCCACATGGGCAGACAAACCTGTAGCATATTCTTTGTCAGTGCCAACATTTTCAATTAAGGATTTTATGCACAAGTGATTTTGTTTTAGTTTCGATTCCGTGAAATGATCACAAATATACTTCCATCTTTTACATTGAGCAAAGTTTCCTAACCATTGTGTGACTACCTTAAGCCCAGCTGTGTCACGTTCTGGGTTTACAGCCTGCATAACAAATACCTACTATTAATAATTTTTTAATTTATGGATAGGAAAAAAAGCACTGATCTTGATCTCTATTGTTTACTGGTAAGTCAAAATCTAAAGCTTAATTTTGCTGAACTTACATAAAACATGTAAGGCCAACATCCTATGTTCTTTATCAGCCGCAGAAAATTCTATTGTATTTAGCTTCATATAACACATCATTGGTTTTTACTTGAAGAATATGGTCTAGTTGTCTTCACAGCCTGAATTCACTTCCAGGCAATCATTTCTAAAACTTGCTTCTATGTTAACTTCCCACATTTTATTACATTTCAGGGGAAATAATTAAATGTTTGCGAGCGAGCAAATCTGGCGTATATTTTTTAAGTTACTTGAAAAAAAAAAAAAAAAAAACTGAGCTAGCCAGTTGGAAGTTCCATCTACTAATGATCTGTTCCCAGGGAGGTGTCTGAAGCAAGCAAGCATAGAAACAGGCGGCAATGTGCCTTTGGATTTCTCCCGATGTTCATTTGCAATCATAGCCAATCAATGTTGTGGACATTGCTAAGCAATCCAGTGCTGTTTGCTTTTAATTGGTACACTATCTTCCAAAAAAAACATCTTTGGGCTTCACAACACCCTAGTCATAGAGCCATTAGAGAATGAATGTCTTTACTGTACAGGAGGACCTCTATGAATAATGAATAGGGCTCTATTTTTCCTGAGAAACAAACATGTACCGGCATGTTTGTGGTAATGAACAGTATTGTGAGTGCAGAGCAAAGAAGGACACTAAATCTGCTCTGACTTCTACCTTAATTTAAGTAGAAAACTGATTTTAAAACCCCATGGAGGGTTAAACCACCTTATTTTAAACTTGTAACATGCTGCCTGGCTTATATGTTGCTTTTTAAAATAATGATTTAATACAAATATTGAAGAGATGAAGGATCATGTTACAGTCTCTAAGGGGCAAGATAGGCTTACACAAATTTGAGAGAAAAAGAAAAGAACATTTGAACACAGTATTTAAGAAACCAGAATTTCATTTTTACTTCACACTTGAGAACATAGTGACCGTGATTCTCTTGGGCACATGTAAAAAATAATTTGTACTGTGCAAATTACAACCAAATTTAGATATTTGCCCAAGCAATATTTCAAAAAAAAAATAACTAATGGGAAGTAAGAGCTAAGATTTTAAAATGATAATAGCCTTGCAAAGTGTTTAAAACTATTTGGCTTTTCCTTTAGAAAGATCATGAAAGGACTTAATGTATTTTGTAAATTATGTTCATAATGATTTTACTTACAAAGGATATAATTTGCTAGTCTATCTTCATAACGAATGAGAGCTTAATGAATCACACTTACTTCACCATTCAACAAAAATATAGGACACCACAACATTGAATTGAAATATTCATTAGAAGAAGTTTTTGGGCTTTGGCAAGGAGATTTCTAGACTTTTTTTTTCTATTTTTGTGGGCAAAACATGTTCTTCAAGTTGACTTAAAGGATTATTTAACCATCATGCAAAACTATTATGTATTGCAATTAGTAGCAGCTCAGATGGAAGATTTTATATTTGTGTAATGGTCATGCGTTTTCATATGCCACAAACTCAGGTATAAGAAAAAGAATTTCCTTTATTTTCCTGTAATGGAATTTGATTTCTATTTCAAATATCTCTTCTATTCAGTAGGAGAAAATTTTATCTTGCCAATTCCAGGTAAATTTTGTCACATGAGAAATTTTTCAGACATATCTCCCTTCCCAGAGAGGATTCTTTTTTTCCCATGAGGATATGGTGAGACAGTCAGACATTGCTGAAAACAGATCAATCATCTAATTCTTGGTCATTGCTGTTCTAGACCGGCATTCTCGGAGAAGCAGATTTTTGTCCAGTCTCTGGCTACCTGGTCTACACTGTATCCTAAGTTGCACTACCCCTCTCTGACCTAGACCCCCACGCATATACACCAGTGTGTGTGAACGTCCAGTAGCGGTTAGTTTTGTGTGTGCGTGTGCGTGTGTGTGTGTGTGTGTGTGTGTGTGTGTGTGTTTCTTTTCTCTCTCGCAACTTATCTCTGCCTTTTGTTGATTGCATGGGGAGGCTGGGTTGCCTCCATATCCCTCAGTTCACCCCCACATTCCTTCAGTTGCAAAGCTCTCATGTCATTGTAATGCAAAGAATATCAGACAGGCTACAAACTAGGAGTGTCTCCAGATAGGAAAGTCAGAATACACACTTTGACCCACTGGAAGCCCTAATCCTATTATGGTTCAGCCCATAGACAGGACACAGGGGAAACTCTATCATCTACTTGCTTCCTCCAGCATTCTCTCTTCCCCTTCTCCCAGCATTTGTAGCTAGAATGGGACAAGGAAATGGCTCTTGCTGCATATATTTTGCATTCTCTCTAATCTATTGCTTATGGCCTGTACAACAGATCTTGCTTCCTTCAGATCTCAGACCTTTTGGAGCTCAAAAGAAATTTTCCTCTTTCTGAATGCTTTTAGCTTTTACATATCAAAAGCCATGGCTGCTAAGACTGCCATCTCTGCATTAAGTTTAAGAGAATTCTTAGAAATATAAAGATTAGAATTGATTTCTTTGTTATCTCAGCTGACAACCTATACACTGACTAAGTGGATAGTAGTTGTCAGGACAATCAAAAACATTCGAGGGGAGGGTGGTGGGTGCCTGTGATCCCAGGCTATTTGGGAAGCTGAGGCAGGAGAATCACTTGAACCTGGGAGGTGGAGGATACAGGGAGGCAGAGGTTGCAGTGAGCCGAGATTGCACCTCTGTGTTCCAGATTGGTGACAGAGTGAGACTCCGTCTCAAAAAAAAAAAAAATTGTATATATATGCTACAAAGCACTATGTGGACAATGAATTTTGAAGGAAACAACAGCTTACATTTATGAAAGTATAGGCCTGACGCAGTGGCTCACACCTGTAATCCCAGCACTTTGGGAGGCCGAGGAGGGAGGATCATCTGAGGTCAGGAGTTTGAGATCAGCTTGACCAACATATTGAAAATCCATCTCTCCTAAAAACACAAAATTAGCCAGATATAATGGCACATGCCTGTATTCCCAGCTACTAGGGAGACTGAGGCAGGAGAATAGCTTGAACCCAGGAGGTGGAGGTTGTGGTGAGCTGAGATCGTGCCATTGCACTCAAGCCTGGGCAAAAAGGATGAAACTCTGTCTGAAAAAAAACAAAAAAATAAGTATAAGCACACTTAAAATATTTTATTATAAAATAAGTCCTACAAGCAATTATTGAGTGCACTGTGCCCCAATAATTAACAAAGCCAAGTCTCAGGCTTTGAGCCACTCAGAGTTGAGCCTATCAGGAATCATCAAGACACTCTGGTGAGCTAAGTAGGAAAAAAATATGGTCAGCTTCCCTACTAGAGATTAAAATTGGTTTGTCTTGTATTTTTCTGCTCCAGGGAGACATGTGCTCCACAGTCGCCTTGATCATTCAAAAAATATTAATCAATCTGAGTCACTAAAGGAATTTTTTTTTTTTGTTCCAACTTCTAGCTTCTAGGGAGTCTGAGCGCCCAGGGCCCTATCAAGGTATTTAGGGAATATGCCTTGAGAAGACATAGGGAAATTCAAGTTGCCCTTTTAATATTCAAGTTTCTATAATAAAAAAAATGGCAGTCCCAGGGACTGATCTGACATACATATGTGCTTTGTTGACCTTGAAACAATTTAAAGTAGTGTCATCATTTAAATTTGGAAGATACCACAAAAGAAAGTTAAATTTTGTACTTTTTCTGAAAATTTCAAAGATCTGGCAGAATGGAGACCACATCTGGCTGGAGGTGGGGTGAGTTAGGCAGCCCCTTTTCATCGGGGTCTGAACTCACGTTTGGCAGCCACACCCTTCCCCTCCCTGCTTACACCTGCCCAGCTCACACTTTCTGTTTACCTCTTCATCTTCTGAGATTGTAACCCCTGATGATCTGAGAAAGTTGAAGGAAGGAGGGTGGCTGGAATATGTGAAGGTCCATAGTGGATTGAGATTGCAAGTCACTGGGGCAGGGGCCCAGGTCACCTGCCACTTCTGCTTTCAGCACATCTCCTCAGATGGGAATGAGAGCTGCCCTAAGCTCCTTGATCTCTGACTGGGTCAAGGAGGGGTTTATCAGCTCGTGCAACTCAGCTCCAGACCACCCTGGCACCCTGGCCAGACCACCATGGCTCTCTATGGCCTCTGCTATGTTGGCTGTTCCCAGGTCCTTGGGGTGCACAGACTCAGACACAGACTCAAGCTTTTGGTGCTCCCAGCAAGAGATGAAAGGGAGTGACTCTCCAGGAAACCATAAATGGCACCGTCAGGATCCCAGAATGACCATACAAGCGTGAGTCCTTGAGCAACTTGAAGCCTCTGGCCAACACACATTTAAAAGAGATACAGAGAGAGATAGAGAGAAAGAGTATGTATACATGAATATATGCATGCTTGAATAAACAAGAGAGAATGATGATAGCTTGGAGAGCACCCCAAATGGGAGAAATGAGTGCAAGGCCCATGTATGTCCAGGTTTAAGTTTGGGAGACCATACCTAAGGGGATATGCCAGTCCTGGCCATCTGAGAGACTAGAGGAAGACAGAAAATTCTCAGAAACACATTCGGAACCCCAGAGGACCCTGTAGTCTGGCACAGTGAACAGGACAGTCTACAGACGATACCGTCCGTGGACTCCTATCTGTACACCTGACTCCGATTCTGCAAAGTTATGGCAGGGCTGGCAGTCTTCCTCAGTCTATTTCAGCTCCACAATTTGTTACCATTCTGACTTCTCTAAATAGACTGTTCATTCAGCCATTCATTCTCAGAATCATTGTGCTAGAACTTGTTATAAGATTGTGAAAATACAGCCTGTGTCTCTGCCCTCATGAGCCTCTAGTCTAGAGCTTTATTGAATTCAGAGTCCTGTCGTATTTAAAGTTATTTAAAAATTAAATTGGATAATAAATAAAAGGTAGTACAGTAAAAGGCCTCAAGAAGGGCAAACAAATACAGAGATCCTGGCTTTAACATTTTTAATCTCAAGTATACTTAAAAATGTAGGCTTGACCATTATTTCTTGAAAGAGTACCACTTCAATCCAATTAATCTATATAATATATACTTAATGAAAATATGAGCCATATTGTAATTTATGTCTTGTTAATTAATAATTGGCTTCTTTATGTAACTTTCCTAAAAGCAATCAAAGCAGGATCTGGCTGTGCTTACAATTGTGATTTTGCGACACTTTAATTGAAAGATCATTGACTCAGAAAACTGAGTAAACAAGACAGGGGAGTTGGTTTATGTCGTGAGAATTGATTACTCTGGGCCCTAGAAAAAGGCTTTACCTGTAATTGACATTCAATTAGGATTTCAGAAACTAATAAACTTGAGAATATATAAAAAAGATCAGTTTAATAAACTTAGTTTGCCCACCTTAACACTCAACATCTGCTCCAGATACCCATAAACTTCACCAAGACTAATTTTTGAAACTACTGAAAATTGTTCTATATGTTATGGAGAAACTTTTAATTTTTCCATAATCTAATTTAGTATTTTAGCTGGTCACAAGTAATAGAATATTCATCTCTTGATTGTTACTTTGCAAAAGCATCTGAAATGATCAGTTATCTATTCTATAAATATGTTAGTAACTTTGATTAATAAAAAGTAGTGGTCTAATCAAGAAAATGAAGTTTAAATTAGAACAAAAAACAGATTTTCAGAAGAGTCTTATGGGTCAACAAAAGAGCTTCATTTTCGCAAATGAATTAATCTGTACTATTAGAATTCATTTTTACGAAATATGATGTTTGTTGGGAATGGTAAGGATCACATGTACATGATACTATTAGTAATACTTTCATGCATATTTAAAATATTTTTAAAATTAATTTTTAATTGATAGATAAAATTGTATGTATTTATTGTGTACAACATGCTGTTTTGAAGGATATACACCTTGTGAAATAGCTAAATCTAGCTAATTAGCATATTTATTACTTCACAGTTACCTTTTCTTGTGATGAAAACACTTAACACCCACTTTTAGCAGTTTTTCAGGAATATAATATGGCATCATTAATATAGTCACTATGCTGTACAATCCATCTCTTAAACTTATTTCTCCTATTTAACTGTAATTTTATAACCCTTGACCAACAGTACCCAACACTCTCCCAATGGTCTCTGCTTCTAGTAACCACCAGTTTACTCTCATTTCTATGAGATAATCTTTAATTTAGATTCCACATGTGAGTGAGATCATGTGATATTTATCTTTCTCTGCCTGGCTTATTTTACTTAATGTTCAGATTCATCCATGTTGTCTCAAATAACAGAATTTCCTCTTTAAGGGTGGATAGTATTCCATTGAGTATATTTACAACAGTTTCTTAATCCTTTTATCTATTGATTCTCAATCCATTCATCTTAGTTTGATTTTATATCTTGGCTACTGCAAACAGTACTTCAGTAAACATGGCAGCATAGATATCTCTTTCACATACTCATTTCCTTTGCTTTAGATATTTACCCAATAGTGGGACTGCTTGAACATATAGTAGTCCTATTTTTAATTATTTCAGAAACTTCCATTCTGTTTTCCATATTTGTTATACTAGTTAACATTCTACCAACAGTGTGCAAGGGTTCCTTTTTTTCTGAATCCTTGCTAACATTTGCTATCTTTTGTCTCTTTGATAATAACCATTCTAACTGGAATGAGGTGGTATTCCATTGTGGTTTTGATTTGCATTTCTCTGATTATTAGTGATGTTGAGCATTTTTTTCTTATGTCAGTTGGCCATTCATATGTCTTTTTATGATAAATATTCAAGTCTTTTGCACACTTTAAATTGGGTTATTTATTCTCGATATTGAGTTGTTCACATTTCTTATATATTTTGGATATTAGCCATTATGAGATGTATAGCTTGCAGATACTTTCTCTCATTCTATAGGTTGTCTCTTCACTTTGTTAATGCTTCCTTTTGATGTGCAGAAGCTTTTTAATTTGCTGTAATACCATTTGTTTACTTTTGCTTTTGTTGTGTGTGCTTCTGTGGTTATATCCAAAAAATCATTACTCAGACCAATGTCATGGAGCTTTCCCCATGTTTTCTTCTAGTCGTTTATGGTTTTAGGTCTTACACATCTACGTCTCAAGCCCATTTTCAGTTGATTTTTGTATATGGTGGGAGAGAAGTGTCTAAACTGCCCTGTTCTGCACATAGATATCCAGTGTTACCAAAACCACTTATTGAAGAGATTATCCTTTCCCCATTGTGTGTTCTTGGCACTTCTGTCAAAAATCAGTTGACTGCAAATGTGTGGATTTATTTCTGGGCTCTCTATTGTCTTCTATTGGTCTGTGTGCATGTAGTTATGCCAGCACTATGCTGTTTATATTACTATAGCTTTAGAGTTTATTTTGGTAGTCTAATGCCTCCAGCTGTTTTTCTTTATGCTCAAGAGCACTTTGGCCATTTGGAGTCTCCTGTGGTTCCATACAAATTTTAGGATTTTTTTTTTTCTATTTCTGTGAAGAATGTCATTAGTATTTTGATAGGGATTACATTAAATTTGTATATCACTTTAGGTAATACAGACATTGAAACAATATTATGTCTTCCAGTTTATGAAAATGAGATATCTTTTCATTTATTTGTATCTTCATCAATTTCTTTCTTCAATGTTTAATAGTATTCAATGTAGAGATCTTTCATCTTCTTAGTCAATTTTATTTCCATGTGAGGTTTTAGTTGTAGCTATTATAAATGGAATTATTTTGATTTATTTTTAAGACAGTTGGCTATTAGTGTATAGAAATGCTATGGTTTCTTATGGTGATTTTGTATCCTGCAATTTTACTGAATATGTTTATTCTCATTGTGTGTGTGTACACTTTAGGTTTTTCTATAAGATCATTCCTCTGCAAACAGGGATGATTTAACTTGTTCCTTTCTAGTTTAGATGCCTTTTCCTTCTTTTTCCTGTCTAATCACTCTGGCTAAGTCTTCCAGTACTATGTTAAATGTAAGTGGCAAGAGTGAGAATCCTTGTTTTGTTCCAGATTTTAGAGGAAAAGCTTTTAACTTTTCCCTGCTGAGTATGTTTGTCACATATAACCTTTATGGTGCTCAGATACATTTTTTCTATAATGTAGGAACTAGTAATGTTTAAAACTTCTTACATTAGTTAAAAAAAGGGAGGTAGTTATAAACAGCATCTGTGTTGGTTTCAAATCTTGCTGGCTGGACTACTGGCTCTGTGACCTATGTAAATTAATTTCTTAACACCTCAAAGTCTTTCTCTGGATAGTAAGTTTAAACTTGTACCACAGGTTCATTCCAGGATTTGATGATATAAAGAATGTTGACTGCCTGACATAGTTTTCGTACATAATGAGTACTTTATACTTTCATAAACAATTAGTAGTATATTGTATCATAATAAAATTTATATAAATGTTGCCATAATCGTATGATCAGAGACTATGCTACAACTTTTAAAAAGTTGTTTGAAAGTATAATACATACAAAGAGTTCACATATCAAAAGCATAGAGCTCAGTTAATTTTCATAAGTAAAGCATATCCATGTCCATCTGATAGAAGCTGAACTTGATATTGTAGTGGGTCTTAATTTTGTGTTTTTGACTTCATTCTTATTCTTAAATACAGATTTTTTCATCCATTTTAACAGCGATGATATTCCATAAAATATCATATTTTATTTATCCACTTCCAAAATTATTGACTAAACATCAGTTCTAAGTATATTTTCTCATAAGTGGAAAACAATCATTATATTGCTTGTTTTTAACAGTGTAAGCATCTGTCTAAACATTATCAATGACGTTTTTGTTACTGGCATCTATCTTAGTTGAACTCTTTATTTGGAATGAAAATATTTATGCTTTGCTATTTTAAGACACTATTTTAGAGAATGTGATCTCTACATTTTTCATCCTCAAATAAAAACAGAGCTTTTATTTACTTAAAATTAGGGAAAGTACTTATAAAAACTCACCTTAATATTTGACCATTATGGTAGGCATAAAAATGATTCCCCAAAGATGTCCAAATCCTAATCCCTGGAACCTATGAATATGTTGCCTCTCATGGCAAAAGAAGCTTTGCATATGTGATTAATTTAAGGCTCTTTGGGATGGGGAGATTATTCTGGATTATGTAGGTGGGCTTAATATAATCACAAGGTCCTTATAAGAAGGAGGTAGGAGGGACAGAGTTAGAAAAGGAGAGGTCAAAGTCATGTAGCCACTACAAGAAAACCACAAATTAAGGAATGCAGGTGCTTTTGAGGAGCTGGACCACACAAAGACTGGATTCTCCCCCAGAATTGCAGAAGAAATGCAGTCCTATAACACCTTAATTTGGTCCCATATGACACATTGGGATCTTCTGACCTTTAGAACTGTAAGCAAACTTTTAATAAAACTCATTTTTTTTTTGTTTTAAGCCACAACATTTGTGGTAGTTTGTTATAGCAGCAATGGAAAACTAATATAACCATTGATCAAATTCCAGAAAATGGCAACATTAAAAGTTACTTTGAAATGCAAGATTGAAAGCCCTCAAAACTATCCATCTTGGTGTTGAGTGAATATTCTAATTATGCCTTTTACAGTATGTTGCATACCTGAAAAGCCTTAGTATATAGACTGAATTAAAAAAAAAATCCATAGGGGACCAAAAATGAGGAATAAAGTTCATAGACACTAACATTTCTTTCTAAGAATTAGTTCTATAATTATCTAGCAGTAGAGAGTTTTGCTCTCTTGCTCTTTTCTGTGAAGCCTGTGGTTCTGATAAATGATCTTTCATCAAATGGTCAAAATATAATAGAACCAGTGAGGATAAAAAGTATTTTGTTAATCCTCATATTAACTTGTCCTCTGCCAACTCAATTCATGAATATATGACAGTTTTTAAAGTTCGATGTTCTCAAAGTTTTCTTATGGCAAAAAGTTTTTAAAATAAGAGCCTGCAACATTAGATAATGAGAGAAAGTTCATAAAATCTCTTTTTCTTACACTGAGAGGAAATTGAATAAATTATAAGTACTTTCCAAATCAGAAGTTGGCAAGCATTACTAAAACACACTGTTTTATGGTGACACTAAATACTGGGTGACCATTTATCTGGAAAGTTCCCTTTGGTTATGAACATGGACCTCTTACATAGGTGCCTGACAGGTGTAGGATAGTTTGAGTCTGCACCAGTGAACAGGATCCACGCTGGAGATCTTGTAATACCCTTGTCACCTCCATCAAAGATCCCCTCAGAGATTCTCTAGGCTGTACCTGATTATAGCGTGGTTGTTTATGTTAAAAAACATAATGTTGGGCCAGGCGCAGTGGCTCATGCTGGTCATCTCAGCACTTTGGAAGGCTGAGGTGGGCGGATCACAAGGTCAGGAAGTCGAGACCATCCTGGACAACATGGTGAAACCCCGTCTCTACTAAAATACAAAAAATTAGCCAGGCATGGTGGCACATGTCTGTAGTCCCAGCTACTCAGGAGGCTGAGGCAGGGGAATAGCTTGAATCTGGGAGGTGGAGGTTGCGGTGAGCCGAGATTGTGCCACTGCACTCCAGCCTGGGGACAGAGTGAGACTCCGTCTCAAAAAAAAAAAATCCAAAATATATAATTTTGACAGAACAGAACGGGTCTTGCTCTCTCTATCTGATTTATCACTGTCCAGCCCAGTCTTTATTATCATTCTCTCTTAGCCCACATAGTTCATAAACAGGTACATGGTCTTGGAGCTCCAGTAGCATTGCATAGAGAAAGAGAGCATTGTACAGAGAAAGAGATGGTGATCCTCTCTTCAAATAAATTCTCCACTGCATCCTTACTCTACCATCAGTGTCAGGAAAACACAGAGACATTGCAACCAATCAGACATTCCTATCCTTTCATCAGGTAAACATATCAGCCATTCATTACTGCTCAAAGACATGTGTCAAGCACATCTTAAGTATGAGGATGTAAACGTGAATTGAAGACATGCTTCTTATTGTCAAATACCTTGTGGTGTGTGTCTTCAGAGGGTGGAATTACAGATATCATTTGTCAAGTAACTTGAATTTTCCTCCCATTTTATATACTCTTTTATTGAAATAAAAACTCTATTAAGTATACGTTGTAAATCAAAATTAGAATTGCTCTTATCACTGCAAGAATCACAACTCAGATTTCAATGTCCAGAATGGCATCCTGACTCTCCAAAACCTATCACGTTTTGTCTATTTCATTTTATGACTATTTTGACGATTTTCATGTTTAGAACCAGTGTAGAAGTCTGAGGATCCTGGAAAGCTGGTCTCTGCCATCCTAAATTTATGTGTTCATGCACATGTATAACCAATACAAATATATTTATACAGGTATAATGTATAAAGTGTTTTGATTTCTTGCCTTTATTCGATTTTCATGGCAAATATATCATGTGGGCCTGGAAGCTGTGTATTTTGAACTCATTACACAATAATTAGAAATTGTACAACTGTGTTAATTTATCAGTATTTCCATTAGAAATATTTGGAAAAGAAATTATCCATGTTTCGGTAAATTGTTAGAAAGATCAATGGCAAGAAACATGAATAATTGAATGTGTTAAGATAATCATTGCATACTAACTTTTATTTTTTATTATAGTTGTTTTGTCCACCATTTATTTTTCTGCATGGTATAGCAGCATCAGTGAAACAGTGAATTCTATATAATGGCAATGACTATTATTTCAATTTTATTTGAAATAAAATTGTCATTGTTAGATTATTTTATTCCTGCTAGACCATAAAATCAGATCTGGCAAATAGTTTTTCTTTTTTGTGCTAACTCCAACTGATTTGAAGATTACTCTGAGGTCATTTCCAGTCTTACAGAAAAAAAAGTACATTGCAAGGTTAGTAATGTTTGCCATGGGAAAAAGTTAGGTGACTGGTAGAATTTGTGCCCCATAACTGCCCTTCCAGCTCTAGATTGCTAGTAAAATAATGGTGCAGATTTTCTTTTCTAATATAAAATCAGTTTATCTATTAAGACAGGACAAACTGATTAGCACATCTCTTTACCAGTTGCAAAAATAGAAATTCATTTTCTTTCCATAAAGCGCACTAGGAAGAAGCTTTGGGATGGAAGATTTCAGTGATAAAAATTATTGTAATGAAATGTACTCTATAATTCAAAGTTGAATCCTAAATTCATGACTGAAGATCTAAGAGGTAAAATAACAGCTATAACTTTACATTTTCAGCATGGTCTCATTGTCTTCTTTTTTTTTTTTTTATCAGACTTTGCTAAAAGAGGGGAGGATAAAGCCATTCATATTTTAAGAATCAGCAGTATCATAAACCATTTCTCCTGACTTAACATCTTTATAATAAAAGTTCTACTATAATAAATTCATTGCTATGTTGTGTTTTTATTACTACAATCTCCCCCGTGAGTTCTCAGTTAAAAATATTCTGAGGGAGGCAGAAAAATGTCATATGTGTCAGAACATAATTCTCTGCCTGCTGAAAAAAAAAAGACATGTAGTTTGTGATAATTGTCTACTATTTTTTAGAGACTGATATATGAATGTATTAATAGCAAATTTAAAAATAGATGGGAGTATATTATCAAGTTATTGTTGTAAAACTAACCATCATGAATTATGAAGTATCTAATATTCACCTCAGGTATCTATAACAACAACAAAAATGTTTCAATTTTCTAAGACAAAGAAGAATTATTTAAAAAATGGCATTTGTTGGTATCTACTCATTAGTCATTTTTCTTTATTATGAAATTGAAATATATTAAATAAATCCTAGAATTTATTCATTTGTATTGTGCTACTTCTAAAATTTGGATACATATATTGAGTTAAAACAACAACAACATTTGCTTTGTGGCTATGCTAATTGTGTGTAAACTACCCCAGGCTGTAATGAAGTTTTTTTGGAAGTTACCTAATGGTAGCTTCACATATATACATTTAAATCAGATACAAGTCATCAGGTGTACATACTGATACGCAGATTTGGCCCACTAAATTGAAAATCTACCTGTGTATTTGCAATCAGCTAAGGCAACAATTTAAGATGAAAAAAGGTATCTCAACTTTGGACTTGAGGCAAATTCCCAAGATTAAAAATGACTTACTCTCCTCATTCTAAAGATTCTCAGATCTAATTCCCCTTCTGGAGTTACTTTTGTGTTGACATTTCTTCACCATCTCCACCAATGCTGCTATTTTCCACTCTAATATAATATATAATCTTTACCATTTTCCACACATTTATAGAATACCTTTCATTCCAATAGCCCTTCACTCTACCTCCCACTTCATGGCACCAATAGAGTCATAGCTAAGGAAGTGTTGTACCAACTAGAAGGTTATTCACTGCTTAGAAACCAATGCTTCTTCAAAATCCAACTTCAGTAGACCTCTCCAGTGTCATTTTAGTTGACTGAAATCTCACTTTCCAACTATACTGGACTTTCAATATTCACTAAATACCTTACACTGTTTTGTGACGTGACGTCGTCTTCAACTCTACCTTTCTGTCTCATTTCCCCCTTGGTTTTAATGTATTCTCATCACCTTTGCTATTAATACTTTGTTTTTCTGGGTCAGCAGTTTGCTTCATCTTCAGAGTTTGTTAGGAAAAACTATGACTTTAATGGAAAAATAAAATTACTGAATGTCCTTCAATGGAATGCTGTCATTCTCTAGCTGGCCCTTTAGAGAGACCTCATTCTACAGCAACTGTTGAGTATCTTTGACTAGATGACTTTACAACTCTTTAAATTATAGAAAGCTTATCATAATGCAAATAATTATTGTACATAGAAATACAAATAACTCTGTTCTGCAGAAATACAATTGATTTCTGCCTCATAGAAAAGATGGTTTTAAACATTATATTTTATTAAAAAGTATTAAACTTTTTTGAGTCTATTAGCAAATTCAGATCTCTAGAAGTAGTTCTCATCAGTGGACACAATATTTTTAATTGATTTGAACACACAAATGGGCAAAAGAAAATACACATAGAAAGGATTTACAAGGTTCTCTCATTGCACATTCATTAGCAAATTCATTTATTTGCAAATTTGTTTCAGCATTGTTAATATATATGTATGTGTGTGTGTGTATATACACACACATATATATATACACACACACACAAATATATCACACATACCCTACACATATATATATGTATTATAGACATATGTGTACATACACATACATAGATATAAATTTGATTCTACTTTGATTCTACTTTTAACCAGTTGCAAAATCTTACTGGTTCCTCACTTTTACACTGCTGGTGGAAATGTAAACTAGTACAATCACTATGGAAAACAGTGTGGAGATTCCTTAAAGAACTAAAAGTAGAACTACCATTTGATCCAGCAATCCCACTACTGGGTATCTACCTAGAGGAAAAGAAGTCATTATATGAAAAAGATACTTACACACACGTTTATAATAGCACAATTTGCAATTGCAAAAATACAGAACCAGCCCAAATGCCCATCAATCAACAAATGGATACAGAACATGTGGATTATATATACCATGGAATACTACTCAGCCATAAAAAGGAACAAATTAATGGCATTGGCAGCAATCTGGATGGAGTTGGAGAATATCATTCTAACTGAGGAAGGAAAACCATATATTGTATGTTTTCATAAGTGGGAGCTAAGCTATGACGACACAAAGGCATAAGAGTGACATAACGTACTCTGGGGACTCAGGGGAGAGGGTTGGGGGGGACGAGGAATAAAGATTACACATTGGGTACAGTGTACACTGTTGGCATGATGGGTACACCAAAATCTCAGAAATCGCCACTAAAGAACTTATTCATGAAACCAAAAACCATCTGTTCCCCCAAAACTATTGAAATAAAATAAAATTAAAAAAAAATCTTACTAGTTTCCTCATTAATAAATATGCTGAATAAAATATTTTATATCTGTGTAACAGTCATGGATTTACTGTTTTGAAAATCACATTTTATCTGTTTTGGAGGCCCACAGAGATACACAATGGATTCACCTGAATGAACTAGGTTGTTGAAGTGGATCTCTTGAACTGTTTAAGCCAAGTTATGTATTCTCTTGACTTCTGTGATAAATACCAAGCAACAATAACATTTAAACTCTGTTGACTCCATTTCTGTATTTCTTTCCCTCTCTACTAATTGTATGTATGGTTTGTGCAATAGAATCATTTATTCCACCTTGGTGACAATGATTAGAAAATTGATTTTCTGGTGTGACTTTCTGATGCTCTCCGTCAGATAGGTAATGGAAATACATTATCTGATGAATGAGAAATAAGAGAATTTTATGTGTAAGTCTTTCCTTTTTGTATTTATCATTTGTCTCTATGTCTGCTCAAATCAATTAAGAATGTTTTATCTGCAGATTCTGAGAATAGTTCTGAGAGACCTGAGTGAGTTTTTGTGTTTCTGTGTTTACTTTCAACCTTTGCCCGAGATTGTGAAAGTGAAGCCCAGATGCTCTCTCTGTTATCAGTGTATCTGTGTGTCCATGTGCTTGTAATGGGGAAAAGCCTTGAACTGTCAGGATGTGACTATTGACTGTTTCCCTAATTCTGGCAGGTTTTAATAAATTAAATTTTAATCACTCTTAAATCAGAAGACCTCTGTTTTGATTGGTTGCCTAGCTGACTTTCTAAGATTTTTGACTAGGTAGTTTCTGTTCCTTTAGTTACCCTTGTCTGGGCTAGTTTACAACTCTCTAAACAGTAGAAAATTCATAGTAATACAAATGTTCTTGTCTACTAAAAGGCAAAGAAATTTTTCCAGTAGAGATAAAATTGATATCTACCCAACCAAAAAATGTATTTGAAAGATGATATTTTATATAACTTTGTATCTGTAAGCAAAATTATTCCAATATTCTTTAATGTGTCTGTATATCTGTATCTCATCTATATCTACCTGTTTTTATACTCATTAATTAACTAAATAAAATCTTTGACATGTGTTCATTTATATTTGAATAAGAGTCATGGTTTTACTTTTGTAGACTACATTACCAGCTCCCTCTGCATATTGTTCATAATTCTGCATTATATAATATTTCTCTTCTCCTGCTCTCTGCACTGTGAACACCTTAAGGAAGAAGTTTTGTATTAATAGATATAAAACAAAATACCTGTTTTATTCTTAATAGTAGGACTGAAAAAATTATTTTTATTATCAGAAGAAAATTACAGGACCTGTACTATAAATATATATATATATATTTTTATAAGAGAAAAATTACAGGGCCTGCTAAGGAATTAGGTGAAGAAAAACATGTAAAAAACTGAGAGTATGACTAAATTATTTTTAATCACCTACCACATTTTAAATGGGTGACTATAAATAGACTTTCCTATTCATTGATTTTGTTAATCAAGATTTATGCAAAATAATGAATGGAAATGCTAAACACCCGAAAACATTTCAACCGTTGTCAAAGTTTTTTAATTTTATTATGGAGAGTTTGAAATGATGGTATCTTTTTTATCTATGTTAACATAATTTGCTAAATGCAATACCAAATTTCTCACTCTTAAAGTCTGAACTTAATTTAATTAATTTTAATTACCCATATTTCTAAAAATTTTGAGAACTAATTATGATAATGGAAATTGCAAATTTGCTCTCCACCTTTGTTTCCTTAATTCATTTGAATTTTTATGTTGATTTTTAAGGCTCACTTATTAAATATTGTTAAAAATACATTATAAAATAAAATTAAGTTCAACTCAGAATGATAAAGTTTTATCTAAGGACAACTAAGCAAAGTAATTTTTATTTTACACTTTTATTTGTATAAATTTAAGTCATACAAGTGCAGTTTTTTCCCGTGGATGGAAGTGGTGAAACCTTGGCTTTTAACATAACTATCACCCAAATAATGTACATTGTACCCAGGAAGTAATTTCCATCCCTCAACCTTCTGGCACCACCCTACACTTCCAAATTTTTAACATATGTTATTCTACACACTATATCCATGTGTACACATTATTTAGCTCTCACTTATAAGTAGGAACATACAGTATTTGTGCCTGGCTTGTTTCACAAAATAATGACATCCAGTTCCATTTGTGTTGCTGCAGAAAACATCATTTCCTTCTTTTTTTTTTGGCTGAATACTATTCCATCACACACACACACACATATGTATATATATATAATGTTTTATTTATCCAGTCATCTGTGGATGGACACATAGGTTGATTCCGTATCTTTGATAAACACGTGAGGGCAGGTATCTCTTTGATATAATGATGTCTTTTGCTTTGGGGAGATACCCAGTAGTGTGATTGTTGAATGGAATGGTAGTACTATTTTTAGTTCTTTGAGAAAACTCCACATTACTTTTCATAGAGGTTGCATCAAGTGACATTTCTACCAGCAGTATATTCCCATTCCCTTTTTGTCTTCATTCTTGTCAACATCTTTTACTTTTTGACTACTTCCTAATAGCTTATCTGACTAGTGTAAGATGATATCTCATTATGATTTTAATTTGCATTTTTCTGACGATTGTGTTGAGCATTTTTCACATGCTTGTTGGCTATTTGTATGTCTACTTTTGAAAAATGCCTGTTCATGTCCTTGCCCACATTTTAATGTGATTATTTGTTATTTGTTCTTGTTGAATTGTTTGAGTTCCTCATAAATTCTGGTTATCAGACCTCGGTTGGATGAATCGTTTGCAGATATTTCCTCTCAATCTGCCGGTTGCCTGTTCACTCTGTTGATTGTTGCTGTTCAGAATCTTTTTAGTTTAATTAAGTCCCATTGAGGTCGGCTAGTGTGATGTCTCAATCTCTGTTCTTTTTGCTTAGGATTGCCTAGGTTTTTCAGGCTTTTTGGTTCTATATGAATTTTAAGATTCTTTTTTTCTAATTCTGTGAAAAAATTACGTTTGTATTTCGATAGGGATTACATTGGACCTATAGATTGCTTAAGGCAGTGTAGTCATTTTAATGATATTGATTCTTCCAATTCATGAATATGGAATATCTTACTGTTTGTCTGTGTCATATACAATTTATTTCATCAGTGTTTGATAGCTTTCCTCATTTAGATTTTTCACTTCCTTGGTGAAATTTATTCCTAGGTATTTTATTTTTATTTTGGTAGATATTGTAAATAGGATTGCCTTCTTAATTCGATTTTTATATTAATCATTATAAATGTATAGAAATGCTACTGATTTTTGTATGTTGATTTTGTATCCTGAAGCTTTATTAAATATATTTATCCAATATCAGAATTTTCTGGAGGAGTTTTAAGGGTTTTTCTATGTAGAAGATCATATCATCAGTGAACAGAGACAATTTGACTTTTTCTTTTCCCATTTAGATGCCTTTTATTTTTTTCTCTTGCCAGATTGCTCTGGATGAGACTTCTAGTACTATGCTTGAATAAAAGTGATGAAATTGAGATGATTTTATGTTTTGTCTATCATGTTCATGTGATGAAGCATATTTATTGATTTGCATATATGGAACAAACCTTGCATGCCTAAAATAAACCGACTTTGGCATGGTGTATTATCCATTTGATGTATTGTTGGATTTGGTTTGCTAGTATTATGTTGAAGATTTTTGAATTCTTGTTTATAAGGGATATCGGTCTGTAGATTTTTCATGCATGTATGTCTTTTTCTGATTTGTAGAAATCAGAATTAGAGAGGAATCAGTGTCACTGATTTGTAGAATGAATTAGAGAGGATTCCCTCCTTCTTGATCATTTGGAATAGTTTTAGTCAATTGGTATGAGTTCTTTCAACATCTGATAGAATTCAGCTGTAAATCCATCCCATCATGGACTTTTTAATTTTGGAGGAATTTTTTTATTAGTGATTTGATCTCACTCACAGCACTGGAAAGATTATGAAGATACAAAATCCAGAAAGAAACACTGGACTTCAGAGCAACTGGATCAGTCAGACATTTACAAACAAATTCTACCTAACAATTGCAGAATATACATTCTTGTCATCATCACAGGGAATATTTTATAAGACAGGAAATATTTTGGACCACAGAACAAGTCTTAATATATTTTTAAAAATCCAAATCATGTCAAGTATCTTCTCAGACCACAGCAGGATAAAAGTAAATTCCAAGAGGAATTCTCGAAACTATACAAACACAAGGAAACTAAACCATATGCTTCTGAATATTTGTGTCAATTTCAAAATTAAAAAGCATATTTACAACCTCTGGGATATAGCAAAAACAGTGCTAAGAGGTAGGTATATAGCATCAACTGCCTACATCAAAAAAAATAGGAGGATCACACATTAACAACCTCATGTTGTACCTCACGGAACTAGCAAAACAACAAACCAAAACCAAAGCCAGCAGAATAAAAGAAGTAACAAAGATCAGAGCATAACTACATGAAATTGAGGTCAAAATCAGCAAATCAATATATATATTTGAGATAGGGTCTCAATCTGTTGCCCAGGTGAGAGTGTGGTGATGCAATCATGGCTCACCACATCCTTGACCTCCCTGGGCTCAAGTGATCCTCCCATCTCAGCATATCCAGAAGCATAGACCACAGCTGTGTGCTACCACATCTGGCTAATTTTTGTATTTTTTGTAGAGAGGAGGTTTTACCATGTTACCTAGACTAGTCTTGTCTTCCTCTCCCACACTCAAGCAATCTGCCTCCTGGGCCTCCCAAAGTGCTGGAATTACAGGTGTGAGCCACTGCACCCAGCTGTAAATCAAAATTTTTAATAACTTAGTATAATCCAGTTCTGACAATTTTAAGCATGATAGTTTAACTTTTTGAATATTCATAGATACTAAGAAGAAAGCCATTGCAGTTGCAGATTTTTTTGGGTGAAAAGGTTTATATAGCTTAAAAGTATAAAAATCAGGCAAGTTATTCATTATATCAAATATTTTAAAATTAATTTTTTGGGTACTGCTATGGTTTAAATATGTCCCCCAAATTTCATGTGTTGGAAACATAATCCCCACATTTATATAGTAATGTTATTTGGAGGCACGGCCTTGGGAGGTAATTAGCATGGGGTAAGGTCATCATGTGGAGCCCTCATAAAGAGACTAGTGGCTTTATAAGAAGAGGAAGAGAGAACCGAGCTGGTATCCTTCTGCCCTCTTGTCATGTGATACCCTATGCCATGTTAGGATTCAGTGGGAAGCCCTCACCAGATGTGGCCCCTAGATCTTGGACTGCTCAGCCTCCAGGGGTGTAAGAAACAAATTTATTTTTCTTTATAGATTATATAGACTGTGGTGTTCTGTTATAGCAACAGAAAACAGACTAAGGTACTTTTGATGATTTTTTTCTTATTGTATAGAATTCCAATTTTAAAATAAGTTGTCAATTCATTGTAACAATAAAGTGAACAGGGAGAAAACTGTACTCCTGTTACGAGACTATATAAAATGGCCAGAATTCCAAATATCAGAATGGTACCTTAGGTTTTCATTTTCAATACATGTCAATTTTCTGAAAAAATAAACTAGACACTGCATATGAATACAATTTACTGTTGAATTAAATAATGAAATGTCTGTTATATGCATTTGCAAGTCCATACAATAAGATTTACATTATCAACTGTGGTGTAAACACAGCTGATAGCAATAATTTAAGCGTATACTTAGAATGACCCTGTGTGGGAAATGCATCTGAATGTGTGTTCCAAGCTAGGGAATCCAGGAAGGGACAACCCGGAGATTTGTTCCTTATCTATGATAAACATCTGAGCCCCTGGCCCATTCCATGTAACATGAGCCATACAGGGGATTGAGGCCCTGTGTTTTGGGTTGGATGAAGGTTGCCAGGTGGAGGTCATTAGGGGAGGCTGTTAAGTGAAAATGCTATATAAATTGCACGTGGTTTGCAAATGGTTGCAGTTTTCCTGCCCAGTCCACTGCTACGGGGCCATGCTGTTATGTCATCCAGCCAGCCACCCCTAGGCAATTCTCCTGTAAACCTGCTGCCACTGGACTATCTGCCCTGCATGTAAGTCCCTGATAAAACCCTATATTTCATTTGCTGGCTCTAGGTCTCTTCTCTGGCTTCTTGAACGTGGTGCCTTCCCTATTGGGGTTAATAGGGATTCAGCACAATATCAACATTTTAAATAATAAGAAAAAAATATATATATTTACCCATGGAGTTACCAATTCTGGGGTTTTCTTAATATAGATCCATATTTCCCCCTGGTATTATTTCCTCTCTCTGAGTAGGTTTTTCCTCTCTGATATCTTCTCTGCAGACTCTGGTAACTTTTGTCTCCCTCAGATTTTCTCTCTTTTAATCAGGGAATCCAGAGACTCTGTATAGGTTGCCCCTTCTTGCCTTATAGCAAAGTCCACAGAACCAAATAACTTTGGTTCAATCCCATAGGGGAATCATGGAGAAAACAGAGGTTGTTGTACTAGTCAGAATTCTTTGGAGAAACAGAATCACTAGAAGATAGATTGTTTGATTATAAGGACTTGGCTTACATGATTATGGTGGTAGACGAGTAGTTGCATATGGAAGCTGCACTCGAGAAGCCAGAAATCCAGGAGAGTTGACAGTGTAAGTTCCAGACCAAGTCAGAGTCTGAAGGCAAGAAAAGACTAATGTCTCAGGTTGAAGACAGGCAGAGAGAGGAATCTTCCTTACTCAGCCTTATTGCTCTGTTCAGGCCTTCAGTGGACTGTATGAGGTCCACCTGCTTTGGGAAGAGCAATCTGCTTTATTCAGTCTACCAGTTCAAATTCTAGTCACACCCAGAAATACTTGCAAAGACACACCAGAATAAGGTTTAACTAAATATCTGGGTACCTCAGGGCCCAAATTGACGCATAAAATGAACCATCATATTCGTACTTCAAAACCGAGGGATAGAATGATTCAGTTTATCCTCCTCACCTGTCTGCTACTGGCTAAGCATGGCTCAGGTGGGAGGTGTATTAGTCCATTTTCTCGCTGCTGATAAAGATATACCCAAGACTGGGCAATTTACAAAAGAGAAGTTTAAGGACTTATAGTTACACATGGAGGGAAGGCCTCACAATCACAGCAGAAGGCAAGGAGGAGGAAGTCACATCTTATGTGGATGGCAGCAGGCAAAGGGAGAGTTTGTGCAGGGAAACTCCCATTTTTAAAATCATCAGATCTTGTGAGACTCAGTCACTATCAGGAGAACAGCATAGGAAAGACACCCCATCTCACCCCACTAGGATTCAATTACCTCCGACCAGGTTCTTCCCAGTACGCATGAGAATTGTGGGAGTTACAATTCAGGTTGAGATTTGGGTTGGGACATAGCCAAACCACATCAGGAGGTATATTCTTCATCTCTTTTGGTGCTTCTCGTTTGCAGGTAAACTATGTTCTGGCAGCCTAAGGGTAGAAATTGGTTCTGTCAGGATTCAAAGCAAACTGGTAGCTGGTACGGACAAAAATAATGAAAGTATCTGACGGGATGTGAGAACAGTATTGGTATCAACTGCCTCGTGTTTCCTAAACTTTAATGTGCATTCGAATCACCTAGGGGTTTTATTAAAATGGGTAAAATTCTAATTAAATACATCTGGGCAGGACTTCCAGGCAACTGTTCTGTTACTGGTTCACCAGCACACGCCTCAGCTCCTGGTAGGTCTAAAAATGAGTAAGAGATGCTTTTCATTTTGTCACCTCTCCTTGCCGTCACCTCACCCTCTTAAACAATTTGAGACTCCTCAGAGCGTCCTTCAAGTGGGGCTACTTGATAAACTGTACTGTAATATTAATAGTTAAAGAAAACAAAATGTTAGATCAGTGGCTATTTGTTTTCTGACCAAGCCCTACAGTAAAAAGTATTCACTGTGACTCTTATACATATATCAACTGAAACAAAGATGTCATGAACTATAATAGTAAATGCATTTTGCTGCTTTCTATTCTGTTATTTTATTCACTCTCATGAACAAATATTTTATTTCAAAGCACACTACTAGTTGTCAACCCACAATTTTTTAAAAAAATGACCCAGATTATGGTGGAAACAATTGAGATTTCTGTAGATAATAATTTTTGTTCCAATTATGAAAAATTGGGTTTGCTTATTCATGGTCTGTTTGAGTAAATACAGTTCTCCCTCTGTATCCATGGGGGATTGCTTTCAGACCCCCCACAGATACCAAACTCCTCAGATACTCTAGTTCCTTATATGAAATGACATACTATTAGCATATAGTCTATGAATATCCTTTTTTTGTACTTTAAAACATCTCTAGATTATGTACAATACCCAATGCAACGTAAATGCTGTATAGATAGCTGTTATACTCTATGCATATGTTTTTAGATGGAGTCTCACTCTGTTGCCAGGCTGGAGTATAATGGTGTAATCTCGGCTCACTGCAACCTCTGCCTCCTGGGTTCAAGCAATTCTCCTGCCTCAGCCTCCCAAGTAGCTGGGACCACAGATGTGCACCACCACGTCCAGCTAATTTTTTTATTTTTAGTAGAGACCGGATTTTACCATGTTTTCCAGGATGGTCTTGATCTCTTGACCTTGTGTTCCACCTGCCGTGGCCTCCCAAAGTGCTGGGATTACATGTGTGAACCACCGTGCCCAGCCTATACTATGTTTTTATCTGTGTTATGTTTATTGCTGAATTGTTCTTTTTGTTCTTTTGGAATATTTTTGATCTGCGATTGGTTGAATACATGGATGCAGAACCCACAGATACAGAGGGCCAACTGTACATTGAGGCAGATTAGAATTATGGAAGTCCTTCAAGCATGCACACACACACACAAACACACACACACACACACACACACACACACACA
>PVKP010034070.1:0-24504 GCA_004027715.1 Plecturocebus donacophilus | reverse complement strand
GGCTGGGCATGTGGGCAAAGCTCAGATCAATGGAGGTAGAAAGAAGAAAATGTTCCCCATGTTGTCACAGTACCGGAACAAGACAGAGGGTCACCTTCAAATCAGAGAGAATTGGGAAAGGATGGCAAGGGATGGAGAAGGCCAGGTTTGGGGGAATAAGTTCTGGGATAAAGGAAAGCTTCTCCCAGGGAATTGAGACCACAGAGTCTCTGGCTGGGTTCCTCTTGTATTTTTTTTATTTTTTCAATCCATTGTTAATTCTGGAAAAGCTGGGCTGGCAGGACCTGTGTTGAATATGTTGGGGCTGTGGCTTGGGGTTCCTGTGGGAGGCCAAGGCATCCGGCCTCATAGCGAGGCGGGGCTGTCATTGCCAGTATAAAGCCAGCTGCAGTCGCCACTTCATCTCAGAGGATGCACAGGAGCGGCAGGACAAGGAGGTCTTCCAGCAGAACATGAAGCGGCGGCTGGAGTCCTTTAAGTCCACCAAGCACAACATCTGCTTCACCAAGAGCAAGCCACGACCCCGCAAGACTGGCCGCAGGAAGGCATGTCTTCTCTTAGGGACTCCTCTTTGGAGCTGGAGGCTGATAGCATGCAGTTTTGAGCCCCCAAGTGTTAGGATCCAACTTAGGGGGACCCCCAGTTGGATAGTCCTTAGGCACTTGATGACTATAGCAGTTTGGGTTCCCTTTTAGTTGTTCTTAGAGCCCCAGAGGGGTAAGGTGAGACCTTCAGAGGGGGAGCAGCCTCTTGGCCATGTGGTCACCTGCTGGGAGGCAACAGGAGCTCCTACCAAAAATGAAAAAGGCAGGAGAAAAGGAGATTCCTTTGAGGGGCAACTCCATGAGCCCCTAAGTCAGCCTAGGCTGATGCATACAGATTTCTTTATGGTGCATGGTTCACTCAGACCTATAATTCATGCCTTGTTGGTCAAGGGATGGTAGAACCAGTGGGACTGACACAAATTCCCTCCCCTGTTGGGTTAGGAAAACTTGTCCTCCTGTTGACCCCACCAGATGACAGGGTTGGGGTTGGGAGGTGGGGCCAGAGGCTCAGGTTTTCTTTCTTGGTCCTCAGAAGGATGGTGTGGCGAATGCTGAGGCTACAAATGGGAAACCTCGAGACCTGGGCTTTCAGGACACAGGCAAGCAGGGAGTAGGGTGGGACTGAGGATGGGAGAAAGGAGGGAAAGGGCTGGGGCTCACCACCCAGAATCCTGGAGGACCTGCTTTAGGGTGCATTTTAAGCACCATGAGCTGGGGCTCTTCCCCTAGGGACTTGATTTCCAACTTGGAAATGTTCAAGGCAGTTACTAGACAATGCGTGACAGGAGGCATCTGATTGCTAACTAAGGGTTACAGGCCCCGAGGACTTGGAAAAGGTGTCATGGAGAAGGGGGAGCTTGGTCTGGGCCTTGGAGGATGGATGGACCCTGGGGCCCAGTGTACTGTCTGCAAAGCCAGTTCTGTTTTTTTTTGAGATGGAGTCTTACTCTGGTGCCCAGGCTGGAGTGCGGTGGTGCCATCTCAGCTCACTGCAACCTCTGCCTCTCAGGTTTAAGTGATTCTCCTACCTCTGCCTCCCAAGTAGCTGGGATTACAGGCACGTGCCACCATGCCTGGCTAATTTTTTTGTATTTTTGGTAGAGACAGGGTTTTACCTTGTTGGCCTGGCTGGTCTTGAATGCCTGACCTCAGGTGATCTGCCCACCTCAGCCTCCCAAAGTGTTGGGATTACAGGCGTGAGCTACTACATCTGGCTGCAAAGCCAGTTTTGTATGATCTGAATGTTAATGGGACTTCCAGCAATCCAAGTGCTCATGTTTCCAGTGGATCATGGGATTTGGGGCTGAAAAAATAGGATGGGGGAGCTGGAAAGTGTGGTCCTCATGGCTTCCTCTGCAGACTTAGCTTCCTCTGGTTGCCTCCTTGGGCTCTGCAGTGTCATTTCTCTTTCTCCCAAGTCACCACCTCCTAGGCCAGTGCTTGAAACAATCAGAGGAGAAAGCAGGTGTCTCTGCCAATGTGTGTTCTGCCTAGGGAGACAGGGAGCTGGGTTGGGGCTGTGCAGTCCCAAGAGGCAGCTGCCAGTCCAGGCCACCTGACTTTGCTCATCTCTGTCCAGATGCTGTGATATTAACCGTGGAGTCTGAGGAGGAGGAGGAGGAGAGCGACAGTTCAGAGACAGAGAAGGAAGATGATGAGGGCATCATCTTTGTGGCTCGGGCCACCAGTGAGGTTCTCCAAGAGGGCAAAATCTCAGGTAATGGCTTCCTCCCTGTCCCCCTTCCCCCTGGAGCAAGCTGGTTTCCTTTCTCTTCACTCATGGCCTCTACTCCAGACAACTCCCTTTTTCTATTCACTAGTTTATTCACCAGCCAGCATTTGCAGAGCATCTTCTTCATATCAGATGCCTAATATAAATGATACTCAACCCTCACAACAACCAAGATGGGGAAATTGAGCTCAGACAGCCGAAGGGACTCGTGACTTGTCCAGCGTCACATAGTAGAACCAGAATTTGAACCTGACCCATCTGACTCCAAACCCCACATCCTTTTTAAAAATTAATTTTATTTTATTTTATTTTATTTTAGACAAGAGTTTTGTTCTTGTCGCCCTGGCTGGAGTGCAGTGGCGTGATCTTGGCTCACTGCAACCTCTGCCTCCCAGGTTCAAGCAGTTCTGCCTCAGTCTCCCAAGTAGCTGGGATTTCAGACGTGCACCACCACACCCGGTCTCGAACTCCTGACCCCAGGTGATCCATCCGCCTTGGCCTCCCAAAGTGCTGAGATTACAGGTGTGAGCCACCACACTCAGCCTTTTCTTTTTTTTCTTTTCTTTGATGACATTCTTGCATTGCTATAATTTTTCTTTTTCTTTTTTTGGAGACAGGATCTCACTCTGTCACCCAGGCTGGATCACAAATTGCACAATGGCATGATCACGGCTCACTGCAGCCTTGATCTTCAGGACTCAAGTGATCCTCCCACCTCAGCTTCCCTAGTAGCAGGGACTACCGGTGTGCATTAGCACACTCAGCTGATTTATTTTTCTTTTTTTTTAAGATGGAGTTTCACTCTTGTTGCCCAGGCTGGAGTGCGATAGTGCTATCTCGGTTCACTGCAACCTCTACCTCCCAGGTTCAAGTGATTCTCCTTACTCGGCCTCCGGAGTAGCAGGGATTACAGGAATGCACCACCACCACGCCCAGCTAATTTTGTATTTTAGTAGAGACAGGGTTTCTCCATGTTGGTCAGGCTGGTCTTGAACTCCCGATCTCAGGTGATCCGCCCACCTTGGCCTCCCAAAGTGCTGGGATTACAGGCGTAAGCCACTGCACCCAGCACTTTTTTTCTTTTTTTTTTTGAGACAGAGTTTTGCTCTTATTGCCCAGGCTGGAGTGCAGTGGTGGGATCTCAGCTCACTGCAACCTCTGCATCCCGGGTTCAAACAATTCTCTTGCCTCAGCCTCTCTAGTAGCTGGGACTATAGGCATGCACCACCATGTCCAGCTAATTTTTGTATTTTTAGTAGTGACAGGGTTTCATCATGTTGGCCAGGATGGTCTTGATCTCCTGACCTCATGATCTACCTGCCTCGGCCTCCCAAAGTGCAGGGATTACAGGTGTGAGCCACTGCATTCAGCCTATTCAGGCTGCTCTTGAACTCCTGACCTCAGGTGATCCATCCGCCTTGGCCTCCCAAAGTGCTGGGATTACAGGCATGAGCCACCTCACCCAGCCCACCCAACTGATTTTTAAAATTTTTTTGTAGAAATGAGGTTTCCCTGTGTTACCCAGGCTGGCCTCAAACTCCTGGACACAAGCAATCTTCCCACCTTGGTCTCCCAAAATACTGTGATTACAGGTGTGAGTCACCGTGCCACCCACATCTTTTCAAGGCCATGCTGCCTCCCTTTATAGTCTAGTGAGGAACAGGAGGTAGTGAGCAAACCATGGGATCTGTTGAGACCCATGCCCTCAAGTAGGGCCTCAGGTGAAGGTGGCAGCCTGACCTGGAGGAGGAGACTGTATTCATCAAAATGGAATTACTGTGGATAAAAATACAGTATATAAGCATTTCCACGTATATAGAGAGACCTAATTCACTCATAATGTCAGTATCAGTGGTGGCTGGGACCCTGAAATGTTGTTACAAATTTTTTATTATAGGAAAATTTTTTTTTCTGGTAGCTGGTATGTAGCTAAGGAAATTTCAAACTATACAATGACAGAACTATAAAATAAACTCCCATCTATCCATTATCCAGCTTCAACAATTACCTACTCATAGCCAATCTTATTTCACCTAAACCTCACCTAGGCCCCTCCCTCCACTGGGTTCTTTTAATGCAAGTCTCAAATGTCATATCACTTTATCAATAAATACTTCAGTACATATCTCTAAAAGATGAGGATTTTTTTTTTTTCTTTTGAGACGGTCTCTCTCTGTTGCCCAGGCTGGAGTGCAGTAGTGCGATCACAGCTTACTGCACCCAAGCTCAAGCAATCCTTTTGCCTCAGCCTCCAGAGTAGCTGGACTTCAGGCACAGACCATCATGCTCAGCTATTTTTTTTTCTAATAGAGATGAGGTCTTGTTATATTGTCCAGGCTAGTCTTAAACTTTTGAGCACAAGTGATCTTCAGCCTCCCAAAGTGATGAGTCACACCCAGCCAGATAAGGATTTTTCTTTTTTCTGAGTTAGGATCTCTGACACCCAGGCGGGAGTGCAGTAGTGGGATCATGACTTAGTACATCCTCAACCTCCTGGGCTCAAGCCACAGCACCCAGCCTCAGATAAGGATTCTTGATTCCTGTCTATAGTCATTTGACACCAGGAGGCTGAGGCTGCAATGAGCTATGATCACACCACTACATTCTAGCCTGGGCAACAGAACAAGACTCTGCCTCTTAAAAAAAAAAAAAAAAAAAAAAGATTCTTTAAAAAATATATATAACCACAATGCCATTACCATATCTAAAATCTGTCATCAAATATCTAATCATTGCTCAAATTTCCCTGATTGTCTTTATATATATATGTATATATATATATACGTATATATATATATATATATATATATATATATATATTTTTTTTTACAAGAGGGTTGTTCAATGCCCCTTTTAACCTATAGCAGTGATTCTCAAGGGGGATGGTGGTGATGTGATTTTGCTTCCCCAGGGGACACTTGCACTGCCCAGAAGACATTTTTGTTTGTCAGGGAAGATGCCCTTGTATTGAGTAGGTAGACACCAGGGATACCGCTAAACATCCTACAATGCACAGGATAACCCCCCACAGCAAAGAGTAGCTGTCCCAAAATGTCAAGTGTCAAGTTTGATAAACCCTGATCTATAGGTTTCCCCCAAACCTCCTACTTTTTTTCTCTTCACAATGTATTTATTGAAGAAACCCATTTATTTGTCCTACAGTCCTTCTCTGTCTGGAATTTGTTGATTGCATCCCCAAAGTGTCATTTAATATGTTGCTCTGTCTCTTAAATTTCCTTTAAACCAGTAAATCTACAGGCAGTGGCTCATGCCTGTAATCCCAGCACTTTGGGAGGCCCAGGTGGGCAGATTACCTGAGGTCAGGAGTTTGAGACCAGCCTGGCCAACATGGCGAAACCCCATCTCTACTAAAGATATTTAAAAAAAATTAGCCAGGCGTGGTGATGGGCGGGTGCCTGTAATCCCACCAACTCTGGAGGCTGAGGCGGGAGAATAGCTTGAACCTGGTAAGATGGAGCTTGCAGTAAGCTGAGATCACACCACTGCACTCCAGCCTGGGTTACAGAGCAAGACTCTGTCTCAAACAAAGAAACAAAACAAACAAAAAATTCCCCCTCATCAATTATTTGGTTACTTTGAGGTACAGTTCACAGAGGAAATGCTTGATTCTTTATCAGTTTTCAGACCAAAAAGTTAGTTCCCTAGCAGCCTCTAAAGGTGAATACCAAAGGTTTTTTTTGTTTTACACTTTTTGTTGTTATCACGTTTTAATATTCCAGGTCTTTCAAGAGATACCGTTTTACTTAATCATAGCATCAATACATTTCACACATGTACTCAAGAAGCTTATTGGGCTGCTCAGGACTTTATCAATGAAGAGATACATGCTGTGCTTGACTTTGAAGAGCTGGGGTGGTTGGTGGTCAGAGGGATTCTCTTTCTGGGTTTCCTCCTTCAGAACCTCAGACTTCCTGTAATTCAGCCCTGCCCCTGCAGTTCTGGGATTCTTAACTCAAGTCCCCTGTGCGGCGTCATCCCTTTGCAGCAAAGCTCTGGCCTGCTGTTAGGTTTGCATAAGCTCACACTCCTGGGCTCTGTTCCACCAAAGGGCTGTGGTGGGTACTCAGGCAGGATGCCCAGCAGAAAAACCTTTGGCCTACAGCCTCCAGGTCTTTCTTACCCTCCCTGGCAGCTGGTGTTTCTCCCTCACTGGCTGGATGGAATGGCTTTGGCAGGAAGCTGTTTCAGAGACCCGTGCTGCAAGTAGGGTGAGGGGACTGGAGATGGGGCTTCCTTCCTGCCTGGCTCCTGCTTTCGCTATCTTCTTTTTATTTTTATTATATTTATTTATTTTTTAGATAAAGTCTCACTCTTTTACCCAGGCTGGAGTGCAGTAGCATGATCTCTGCTCACTGCAACCTCCGCCTCCTGGGTTCAAGCGATTCTCCTGCCTCAGCCTCCCGAGTAGCTAGGATTACAGGCATGTGCCACCACGACTGACTAATTTTTGTATTTTTAGTAGAGATGGGGTCTCACCATGTTGGCCAGGCTGGTTTCTAACTCCTAAGCTCAGGTGATCCACCACCTTGGTCTCCCAAAGTGCTTGGATTACATGTGTGAGCCACTGCGCCCGGCCAACTTTCCTTATTTTCATTTGTTCTATAGGTATTTCTTGAGAAACTACTGTGTGCCTGGCCCTGTGCTAGGTGCTGGGGATACAGTGGAGAGCAAAATCAGCTGTGGTACTTCCCCTCAGCAAGACATTCATCAGATAATTGCACAAATGGATGGCATATGGAAACTGTCGCATGAATTTATGAGAATGTGCTTATACTTGAGTTTTCCACTGTATTGGTAATGAGTTCATACGTACTCTCTGTCCCCAGGAAGCCTTGAGGTGTGCCCGAGCCCACGAGTCATTCCCCCCTCCCCAACCTGTGCAGAGAAGGAGCTCCCCTGGAAGAGTGGGCAAGGGGACCTGGCAGTGTACGTGTCCTCGGAAACCACCAAGATTGTGCCTGTGGATATGCAGACGGGCTGGAACCAGAGCATGTCATCCCTGGAGAGCCTAGCATCTCCTCCCTGTAACCAGGCCCCAACTCTGTCCTGCCTGCCTCCCCATCCACGGGGCGCTGAAGAGCCCCAGGCCCCTCTCTACCCGCCTTGTGATCCACGCCCTAGCTTCGCCTTCCCCCCGAGCCTGGCCAAGGCTGGCCGCTCTCACAGTGAGAGCAGTGCTGACCTCCCCCAGCAGCAGGAGCTGCAGCCCCTCATGGGCCACAAGGACCACATCCATCTCAGCCCAGGCACCGCTAACTCCCACTGGTGTATCCAGTTCAACAGAGGCAGCCGGCTGTAGCCCAGGGCCTTGGGGAGGAGCAGGAGGTGGAATCCCTGTGGGAAATGCTCCCTGGGCGATGGGTAGAATCCTTGCAATTTGACATGAGGCCAGAAGGGTCTGGGCTGAAGTAGCAATTGGGCTTCCTTGGGGCTGGTCAGAGGGGCACCTGAGCTGGTCCTCACAGGGGCCTTTCTTGCCACCTCCCTGCTCCTAATCCCTGCCACCTTCCATTTCAGTAAGGCCTCTACTCTGGCTCTGGATCCAGTCCAGGCCTTCTAGGGGCTAGGCCCAGAGACTTGGGTTGCTGGTCCCCCTTCCCTAGTGGGTTTTCCTGAAGACTCTATAGGCAGCTGCTCCTGCCCCGAAAGCTAGGGCATCATTCCTCAGTGAATGCCAGCCTTCCCTGTCCCCATTCCCTCCCCAGCACTGGGTCAGTGGTGCCCTGGCCATGAGGCTCTGTGAGGGGCTGGCCCTCAGAGGAACTGGAGTGGGAGGAGGGGCAGGCCTCTTGGGCTTTGCTGCCCTGCTGGGTCAGCTACCCATAGTCTTTTTTTTTTTTTAGGGCAGTGGGAACCTCTGCTTCCAATTCCTGCTTTAGCCCCTTCCCTTTGCTGTCAGGTATTGGGGTAATAGTTCCTCCTTTTCTAAGACGAAGGCTAGGGGGCTGGGCCAGGCTTCAGTTCAGGGCTGCTTCTGAGCTGGGGTCATTCTGGGATCTGCTGCTGTAGGTCCAAGTCTGGACCTTTCTGATCCTTGGGTCTGGGTTTTTTGAGGAGGAGACATAGAGGCCTCTGGGCTGTCATGTCACCACCTGAACATTCCCCAGAGAAGGAACCCAGTATCTCAGGGCCACTGCTCCATTGCTCTGGGGGCTGGGACACCTGGCTAAGCTGGGACACCTGGCTAAGCAGGGGCTGAGTGGGTGGCAGGTGATTTTCCAGGGGTTAGCACCTGCCTTGTGTTTTGTACCTTGAACCTAAGATACATTAAACATCTCTCAGATGGATGAGTGTCTTGTGTCCATGTATCAGGCGGTTCTTAAGATGGGGGGCAACAGGGGCATCTGGCAAAGGAGATGCAAACCCAACTGCCTGCTCCAATGATTGAGAATGGAGGGGAATCCCCCATACCTTTCCAATATTGTCCTCTTAGCAGGGGGCCTGCAGTGGTGGTCAAGAGGATCACTATTTTGGCATGGAATCACAGAACTAGAATTCTACAAAATGAGAAAGCCTAGCAGGGAAAGACGCCAGAGGTCAGGTGCCAAGCTGCCCTCATGCAGCCATCACACACCTAGGACCAGATGAGCATTTCTTGAAAACCTGGACTCAGGTATAGGACACATGAACAGAAGTGGCCTTTTGCACATGACAGGTAGGAGGGCAATCTCAAGGGCTCAAGGGATTTGGTTACCTGGAGTGTTTATTTTTTATTTTTGGAGACAGAATTTTTTTCTATCACCCAGGCTGGAGTGCAGTGGCACAATCATAGATTACTGCACCCCTGGGCTCAAGGAATATTCTTGGTGCAATCTCACAAGTAGCTAGGACTACAGGTGTGTACCACCATGCCTGGCTAGTTTTTTAACGTTTGTTTTTATTATATTTATTTATTTTTAGAAAAGGATCTCATTCTGTCACCCAGGCTAGAGTGCAGTGGCATGATCTCAGCTCACTGCAACCTCTGCCTCCTGGGTTCAAGCAATTCTCATGCCTCAGTCTCCTGAGTAGCTGGGACTACAGGCACATGCCACCATGCCTGGCTAATTTTTTGTATTTTCAGTAGAGACAGGATTTCACCATGTTGGCCAGGCTGGTCTCAAACTCCTGACCTCAAGTGATCGGCCTGCCTCAGCTTCCCAAAGTGCTGGGATTACAGGTGTGAGCCACTGCACCTGGCATATTTTTTTTTTTCTAGAGATAGGGTCTCACTATGTTGCCCAGGCTGTTCTTGAACTCCTGATCTCAAACAATCCTCCTGCTTTGGCCTCCTCAAGTGTTGGAATTACAGGTGTGAGCCACCTCACCTGGCCATGAGTGTTTATGATGTAAATCAGATAGTGTAGGGTCCAGAAACATGAACTGAAATCCCTAGATAACAGTAGTCCCCAAATCCAATTCCCCTGGGGTCTGAAGGACTTAAAAAAAAAAATATCGGGCTGGGCACGGTGGCTCTCACCTATAATCCCAGCACTTTGGGAGGCTGGAGGCGGGCAGATCATGAAGTCAGGAGATTGAGACCATCCTAGCCAACATGGTGAAACCCCATCTCTACTAAAAATAACAACAAAAATTAGCTGGGCATGGTGGCACTCGCCTGTAATCCCAGCTACTCAGGTGGCTGAGGCAGGAGAATGGCTGGAACCTGGGAGGTGGAGGTTGTAGTGAGCTGAAATCATGCCACTGCACTCCAGCCTGGAAAGCAGAGAGAGAGACTCCAACTCAAAAAAAACATATTTGAGAGCTGGGCACAGTGGCTCATACCTGTAATCCCAGCACTTTTAGAGGCCGAGGCAGGTGGTTCGATTGAGGCCAGGGGTTCAAGACTAGCCTGGGCAATATAGCAAGACCCTGTCTCTATCAAAAATCAAAAAAATTAGCTGGGTATGGTAATGCACGGCTTTAGTCCCAGCTACTCAGGAGGCTGAGGCATAAGAATCGCTTGAACCCAGGAGGCAGAGGAGATCACACCACTGCACTCTAGCCTGGGCGACAGAATAAGACTCCATCTCAAAAAAAAAATTAAATTAAAAAATATTTATATATTTGAGATATAAGTCACATACCATAAAAATTCACCCATTTAAAGTGTACAGTTCAGTATTTTTAATATACCTACAGGGTTGTGCAGCCCTTACCGCAATCTAAGTTTAGAACATTTTCATCATCCCCCCCCAAAAACCCTGTACTCATTAGCAGTCAGTTCTCATCCCTGGCCCTCCTCAGCCCTCCGTAATAACTAACCCACTTTCTGGCTCTCTGGATCTGAAGGACTTTTGACACACTTGGAAGGTTATACTTTTAGCCAACTTACCTTTACTTTTTCTGCATTATGCGAAGGCAAAGTGTGAGAAGGAAGAGTGACTTGGGCTTTGCCCTCAGGTTGTTTATGGTCCACAGTGATAAGGCCTAGTAGTTAACCAGTAGTGAACAGCTTATTTATTTTTATTTTTTTTGAGACAGTCTCATTCTATCACTCAGGCTGGAGTGCAATGAATGGCACGATCTCAGCTCACTGCAACCTCCCCCTCCCAGGTTCAAGCAATTCTCATGCTTCAGCCTCCCAAGTAACTGGGATTACAGGTGCTGCCACCGTGCCCGGATTTTTTTTTTTTAAGATGGAGTTTTGTTCTTGTTACCCAGTCTGGAGTGCAATGGTGCAATCTTGGCTCACCGAAACCTCCGACTTCTGGGTTCAAGCAATTCTCCTGCCTCAGCCTCCCGAGTAGCTGGGACTACAGGCGTGCGCCACCATGCCCAACTAATTTTTTTGTATTTTTAGTAGAGATGGGGTTTCACCATGTTGATCAGGATGGTCTCGATCTCTTGACCTCGTGATCCACCCGCCTTGGCCTCCCAAAGTGCTGGGATTAGAGGCGTGAGCCACTGTGCCTGGCCGAAACTTTTTAATTTTTTGAAGATGGGGTTTTACCATGTTGGTCAGGCTGGTCTTGAACTCCTGACCTCAGGTGATCTGCCCACCTTGGCCTTCAAAGTTTTTATATTTTTAGTAGAGATAGGGGTTTTGCCATGTTGGCCACGCTGGTCTCGAACTTCTAACCTCAAGAGATCTACCCGTCTCGGCCTCCCAAAGCACTGGGATTACAGGCATGAGCCACCATCCCTGGCCGTAGTCAACAGTTTAGAGTCAACAGCCCCAGCTGTCACTTACCAGTGTCATTCTGGGTGTGTTACATGCTCTCTCTGAGCCTCAGTGTCCTCATTTTTCAAATAATCATACTCACTTTGTAAGGCTGCTGTCAAGATTAAATGATAAAATTTAATGGGAAGAATTTACACAGGGCCTGGCTCAAGGTAAGGGATCATAAATGTCATCTGTCAGGCCAGGTGCAGTGGCTCATGCCTGTAATCCCAGCACTTTGGGAGGCTGAGGCGGATGGATCCCTTGAGGTCAGGAGCTTGAGATCAGCCTGGCCAACATGCTGAAACACCATCTCTACTAAAAATACAAAAATTAGCTAGGCATGGTGGTGCACCCCTGTAATCCCAGCTGCTTGGGAGACTGAGGCAGGAGAATCACTTGAACCCAGGAGGTGGAGGTTGCAGTGTGGGGATAGACGAGCATGGTGGGTTTGACGGGGAGGCAGGCAGGTGTCTTGGACACAGGAGAAGAAGTGCGTCAAGCACTCATCCATGGGTCCTTGCCGTGTGACTGGGCAGGATGGCCTGAGCTGAGAGAACTTGGCTGGGGAAGGCTTCACAAAGGTGGTGCTGTGCCCAGGTCTCAAAGGAGAAAGGATTTTGATTAGGGTAGTTGGGCATGAGCCTTCAGGAAGAGAAACCAGTGTGAGACTAGACTAGTAATCAGATTTGTTTTCCAGGCCAGTTTGGGAGGTAGATGGGAAGGCTGTGATGCCTCTAAATGGCCTTGAATGCCATACCAAGGAGTTTGGAGTTTATTTAGGCCAAAGGCAAGAGAGGTCTGGAAGTTCTAGGGAATTTGTTGCCCTCAGTATTTGGGGTCACACTGAAGAGGGATGTGTAAGGTGAATGACTGTGGGTCTGTTGTCACTAGGCCCACTGAGGCACAGAACCCTCCCCCCATTTTTATTTATTTATTTATTTTTGAGACACAGTCTCATTCTGTCGCCCAGGCTCGAGTGCAGTGGCATGATCTCGGCTCACTGCAACCTCCGCCTCCTGGGTTCATGCCATTCTCTTGCTTCAGCCTCCTGAATAGCTGGGATTACAGGCGTGCACCACCACATCTGGCTAATTTTTGTATTTTTAGTAGAAATGGGGTTTTGCCATGTTGGCCAAGCTAGTCTGGAACTCCCAACCTCAGGTAATCTGCCGTCCTTGGCCTTCCAAAGTGCTGGGATTTTGTGGCGTGAACCACTGTGCCCAGCCCATTTTATTTTTGATTGAGTCATGTTGGCAAGAAATGGGAGGCTGAGGGAGAGTTGGGGAAGGGTCAGGGGAGGGAGGCCCATTCTCATTTTATGAGCTCAGTGAAAAAGGCTGCTGTGAGTTGATTCTGCTGCCAGGAGAGCCACAGAGACGGGCCCCATGAGTCACTGCTCAGTCCTGCAAGCTCAGCCCACAAAGCCTTCTGTGGTCAGCCACCCCAGGCTGGCTCTAGGCCCAGCTCCCCAATACTCCCCACTAGGCCTCAGTGTGTCCCCATTTCTATCTGTACCTTTGCCATCCTGGGCCATGCATCCTGTAGCTCTCTGCCTCTTCTGTCTCCTTTCAGGCTGAGTCTCTGAATCTGTCTCCATTTGTGACTCTGGTGTCCATCTGATACATAGATGTGGAGCCTCAGGAGGGCAGGGGTAGTGTGACCAGTGTCAGATACCCCAAAGCATTTATTCTGTGCCAGGCCCTGTGCTGGATGCTGAAAGTACAGAAGTGGATAACACACAGTCTCTGTTTCCATGAAGCTTACAATGCACATTCTCTGCGGAGTGGAGAAACCAGGGCCTAGCTCTGCCTCTATTTCAGTGTGGCTGTACCTCCCCTGAATCTGCCAGCTGTGCTCAGGGTGCCAGGGTCAGTTATAGCCTGCGGCTTGAGGTTCTTGTTTGCTTCTGGCTTTCACAAGGGTATGTGTGCCTGCCAGCAGGCCCTCCCGCCAGGCTCTTAGGGCTCCTGGGGGGCCTGGCTGGTGGGTGCCAGTGGGCAGAAGGGGAGGGAGGGAGCAGAAGGCAGTGACTCAGTGGGGGTGGCCCTGGGGACAGAGCTGGGGAGGGAGCCAAGGTTGGATGATGCTTCCTGAAGCCAGGAGGGTGGGAAGCGAGGTCTGGCTGGAAGTTAGGGATGGAGCAGGACAACTCCAAGGCTCTCCTCTGGCAGCCTGACCTGCTCATGAAGAAGGCTCCTTGGTAGCTGCCTGAAAGTCGACTCTGTGGGGTGGGCTGGCCTGGGGGAGATTGCTGTTGGTCCCAGTTTGCCTGCTGTAATGCCCAGGTTCATGAAAGAGGGCTTAGAACCAGGGAAGCCGTTACACCTGGTACCCCGTCTCCCCAGGGACCATGGCCTGGGCACACCCTGGGGCGCAGGGCCTTCTCCTGGTCACAGAGCTGACCTTCCCACAATCTTCCCACAAATTCTGCGGAGTGTCCGGCCAAGCCCACATGCCCCAAAGGGACCTCAAATCGCACAGCTACCCAAGTGACTTACATCAGTTCAGGATCCCCTGACTGGGGGTGAAATGGGGGGCAGGGCACCAACACAGCCTGAATGCTGGCAGCGGGTGGACGTATAACACAGGGGGCCTTCCCTAGTCCGCATGGCAACCCCATGAGAAAAATGACTTTTCATTTTTATAGGTGAGGAGGGTGAGGCTCAAAGAGCAGAGTTCCTGGAGTGCCTCCAGCAGGTAAGTGAAGCCAGGCCTGGGCTGGGGGCTCTGGCTCCAGGACCCCACCTCAGCACCAGCCTCCTGGACTGGTCTTTGTGGAGAGGGGGGTAAGGAGGTGCCAGGGATGGCAAAGGGTGGGGAGGGTCTGGTGGACTCTCGCAGGCCTGGGTCAGCTCCACCCATTGGTCTCACTCCCACCCCGACGGCAGCCCCATCCTGCGTGGGATCAAGTGACCTGTCTCTGGGTGCCCGAGCTGAGGCAGATCCGCTTCCCTACAGAAGGCCTTCCCCGCTCCTCCGCTCATTCAGCCGGCGGAAGCCTCTGGGAATCCCTGCCCCGCCTCGCCCCGCGGCGACCCCCGCGCACTCACCCGCACGCACCCCCGCGGCCATCCCGGCGGGACAGCGCTTCCGGCGTCCTCGCCAGGCCGGGGGAGTGGACACCGTGGAGCTGCCGGCCGTTGGTCGCTGCCCCGACTCGCGCACAGCGACGCCGTGGTTGGGGCGCGCGGTTTGCGGGGCCCAGGAGTGCGCCGGGGCGGTGCTGGAGGCCGTCCTGGCCCGTGGGGAGGACCGCGGCGGGCAGGGGTTGCTGCGGGGCCCGCACCTCAGCTTCCCGGCCCGCTGGGCTGTGCCCCGTCGGGACCTGGGCGGGCTGTGGCTCCGTCCTCCTGCCCCAAGGGGGCGGTGCGGCGTTGATTCCCGGCGGCCCTGCTTTCCCACCCCAGCGGCCGGGAGGCGGCGTCACGTGACGCTGCACGGCCGCGCTGTACCCGCCGTCGAAGCTGCGGTCCGTTCGAAGTCTCCCCGGCTTCGCAGTGCCTCGCGGCGCGGCCCGGGGGCGTGAGTGTCCACAGCGGGCGACGGGGGGCGTGCGTCAGGGCCTCGCGGCGAGGCCGGCGGGAGCGCGAACGCGAGGCAGCGTGGTGCTGTGGTGGGGCTGCCCCGACGGGCGTGGGCCTGCAGAGCGTAGCCTTGAGGACGCTAGAGTGGGGACACACGGGGCAGAGGCCCATGGGCGTGCGATGGAGGACCTACTCAGAGGGACACCCCTAACGTTCTTCCCTCTCTTCAGGCCTGAACAGCAGTTTCTGTGCTCTGGCACCAAGACTGGCACCTCCTGCGGCCCAGTGCCTTTTGTCTGCATTGCCCGCAGAGTCCCACTTGACTGTCTTCAGCCCAGTTCACACCGAGGCCCAGCCCTTTCCCACTGGCCCCCAGCAGGCCCACCTTTAGGAGGGCGTAATGGAAAGGTCCCTGGAGGATGGAGATGAGTCCCCAGACTCCCAGGGCCATGCCACCGACTGGAGGTTTGCTGTGTGCAGTTTCAGAGATGCCTGGGAAGAGGAGGAATCTGCTTCCCAGATGCACATTAAGGACCCAGGTGCTCCAAGACCACCAGTGAGGGCAGCCCAGGATGAGGGGCTACAGGGCAGCCGCTTGTCCAGGGAGCTTCAATTACCCCCGACTGCAGTTGGATCGGGGGATGCCCAGAGGGGCATAGTAGAAAGCTCCTCAGTCCTCTCAGAAGGGCCAGGCCCCTCTGGAGTGGAGAGCCTCATATGCCCCATGTCCTCCCACCTCAGCTTGGGACAGGATGAGAGTGACAGCTCAGGGGTAGGGTTGGTAGGGGACCCAAATCCAAGCAGGGCGATGCCATCTGGCTTGAGCCCTGGGGGATTGGACAGTGATCCTGTGGGCCTTGGAGACCCTTTATCAGAGACATCGTCAAAGCTGCTGGAGGCAGGTAAGGGAGGCTGGGCTTGGGAAGTCTGGGAAAGGAATGGGGGGATGCCTGGAGATGAGTGTCAAGACTTTGGGGGTCTCTGACCCTACTGAGGCTGAAGCCCAGGTCCAAGGAGCGGTCTCTAGATAGGTGGTCCAAGGCCAGAACCAAGTTATTTCCCTTCCCAAGCCCCCAGTGGATCCAGTCTCCCTAAGCCTGCTGACTGCCTCCTGGCCCAAGACCTCTGCTGGGAGCTGCTGTCCAGTGGCATGGCCACCTTGCCAGGTAGCCGGGAGGCCCTAGAGGCGGTGGAGGTGAGGTGGCCCAACAGTGCGGGAGTTCACTGCCTCCTCCTCACAGGGACTCGGGATGTGAAAGGTCGAGCAGTGCTGCTTCTGTGTGCCCACAGTCCAGCCTGGCTTCAGCCCGAGTGCAGCAGCCAGGAACTCATCCGCCTCCTACTCTACCTGCAAAGCATCCCCAGGTTTGAGGGAGGGGGTTGGGAGACTGAGCCTGAGCCAGCTGTGAGGACTGGGAGTCAGGTACTGAACTCAAGCTCACCCCTTTAGGCCTGAAGTCCAGGCCCTGGGACTGACGGTGCTAATAGATGCCCGAATTTGTTCCCCAAGTTCTTCCCTCTTCTTTGGTCTCAGCCAACTACAAGTGAGTACTGGATTATAGCTCCTCTCATTCCTTTTGTTTTCTTTTTTTGTGTGTGGCAGAATTTTGCTATGTCACCCAGGCTGGAGTGCAATGGCATGATCTCGGCTCACTGCAACCTCCACCCCCCAGGTCCAAGTGATCTTCCTGCCTCAGCCTCCCAAATAGCTGGGATTACAGGCGCCCACCACCACGCCTGGCTAATTTTTGTATTTTTGGTAGAAAGGGGGTTTCACCATGTTGGCCAGGCTGGTCTTGAACTCCTGAACTCAGGTGATCTGCCCACCTCACCTCCCAAAGTGCTGGAATTACAGGCGTGAGCCACCGTGCCCTTTTCTGTAGAGTTGGGAATAAGGCTGAGCTCAAGTTCCTTGCAGGAAGCATCCCCAGGGGCCGTGCACCAGGTACTGCTAGTGGGAAGCATACTGCTGGAGGAGGTGCCTTCCGGGCTGCAGGTACTGAGCCCAGTTGACTAGGGGTGGAGGTGGGGGTGCCTCCCCTCAGGCCTGGGTCACAACACCTTCCTCTCCAATAGCTGGAGCAGCTTCCTTGTCATCAGAGCCTGCTGACCCACATCCCAACGGCGGGGCTGCCCACTTGGCTAGGAGGAGGCCTGCCTTACTGCCATCAGGCCTGGCTGGATTTCCGGAGGGTCAGTGCACTGGGCAGGGTGTGGGGGCAGTTACATTGGCAACTTGGGATTGTAGAGGAGCCTCTCTGGGGCTAACAAAGCTGGCTGCAGTGGCCTGGAACCCAGGAAGCCTGGGATCAACAGTGCATGCTGCTCTGTTCATGCCTGCCCCTGCTCACAGCGGCTGGAAGCCCTACTGCAGAACTGTCAGGCGGCTTGTGTCCTGCTCCAGGGGGCCATTGAAAGTATGAAGGCTCTGCCCCAGCCCATGGAACCTGGGGTGAGTGTCCCCTCCCAGTCCTTCCATGAATGCTCTCTGTCTTCCTCATTCTCTCCCACGGCCACCTCCACTGCTTATTGCCCTCAATCACAGGAGGTCAGTCAGCTGCTACAGCAGACAGAGGTCCTGATGCAGCATGTGCTAGACTCACCACAGCTGGCATGGCTACAATGCCAGGGGGGCCAGGAGCTGACATGGCTGAAGGAAGAGGTCCCAGAGGTGACCCTGAGCCCAGACTACAGGTGTGTGCAAGCCCGGCCACCAGATTCTGCCCCAGCCTACCATATTCTAGGCCAGGACTCATCTGGCTAGCTCAGAACCAGGCAGGACTGTGGTTGCCAGGACAGGGTGGAGTGGTGGAAGGCAGGGGCTCTAAAACAGTGTGCCCTACTCCAGGACGGCAATGGACAAGGCTGACGAGCTATATGACCATGTGGATGGATTGCTGCACCAACTGACCCTGCGGAGCAACCGGCGAATACAGGCCCTGGAGTTGGTTCAAACACTGGCGACCCAGGAGGGCGAACTGCACCAGGTTGGAACTACTTGCCCAGAGTAGGCCCTGCCCCTGATCTTAGATGTGTGCCACCCCACCCATAGCAGCTCTCTTCACCTTTCCCTGCTTATGCCCCTCCAGATTGAAGTGTGGCTGGAGCAGGTGGGCTGGCCAGCACTGGAGGAGCCTGGGGAACCCTCGCTGGACATGATGCTCCAGGCCCAAGGCCCTTTTTGGGAGCTGTACCAGGTTGCCCAGGTATGTGTGGTCACTTGTTTATGCCACGGGTATTGGGACGCAATGGCAGGAACTAGGAATGCAGAAATGCATGAAGGCAATTCAATCTCTTACTCTCTTGGACCTTATAGTCTCACAGAGGGTATCAGTTGTAATTAATCACAGTCATATATGTGACTGCAAACCCAGGCAAGATCTCTGGAGAGAATCGGTGCAAGTGATTTCTGCCTGAGGGTATAACCAAGACTTTACCCAGAAAGAGTGTCAGGATAGCTTTTTTTGGGGTGACTTTTGAGCTAAGAGTTGAAAGATAAGTTGGGGTCAACTAGGGAGAAGAGGGTTGAGGATAGGGGCACATTCCAGACTGGGAGGACAGCATGTGCAAAGGTCCTGTGGCAGGAGGGAAGGTGGTATGCCTGAGGAACCATAAGGCCAGTGAGGTTGAAATGCAGAGCAGAGAGGGAGGGAGAGTGGGTTGGGGGAGATGCGGTGAGACAAGCCTGGCTAGTGGCCACATCACCGGGCCCCATAGTCGTCAGTGTAAAGTTTAGTCAGAAGGGCCGCATAATCAGATCTGTATTCTAGGAATATTGCCTTGGTTTCCGAGTAGACAGTGGACATGGGGAGTGCAGTGAAGAGGCAATTGCAGTAGTCCAGGTGGGAAACAGTGCCTTCTCTGGACAGGATGTGGCAGGGAAGATGGGTTGGAGAAGTTGATGGGATTTGCTGTGGACCCATGTGGGAAGGTAAGGGACAGGGATGTTGCAAGGATGAATAGGTGCTGTTCCCAACAGACTAGGAGATGAGATCATCTCGGGGGAGGGGCATTCATGAGTCCAGTCTTGGGTGTGCTCCTGAGATGGCTGTGAGGGATGAGAGAAAGGCTGTTGGGTCTTGGGCCTGGAGCTCAGAGGAGAGGTCTGGCTGGGGAGGATCACTGGTATGGGGGTGTTTGAATGACGTTTGAAGTTGGTCACACAAGAGTGCCTGGGAGAGTGAGTGCACTGTCCTCAGGATCCCCAGTGTTTGATGGCCTAGATGAGGGAAAGGGGGAGCAGGAGGAGCCACCGGAAAAGAGTAAGGAGAATCAGGAGCAATGGGAGTCCAGCAGAGAGTGGCTGAATGACGCTGAGAGGTGGAGTCAGTGAGGCCTGGGAAGCACTGGGATGGCAAAGTGTAGCTGGAGAGGGCTGGCATGGAGGGCAAGACAGGATGGTGAGGATAGACGATTTCTCTAGGGACTTTGGCTGTGGAGAAGGAGTGGATTTGGGTGGGGAGTGGGGAGATAAGGAGAGATCTTCCACCACAGGACAGACTTGATGGGGACATGTGGATATGTCAGCGGGAAGGATCTGAGTGGACTTGGCTGGACTGCCAGGCCTGGGCTGACTGAGCCTAGTCTCTGTCTCTGCAGGAGCAGGTCAGGCAAGGAGAGAAGTTTCTGCAGCCACTGGCTGGCTGGAAGGCAGCTGAGCTGGGCCCCCCTGGGGCACGCTTTCTGGCCCTTCGAGCCCAGCTGACTGAATTCTCTAGGGCTTTGGCCAAGCAGTTCCAGCGGCTGGCAGATGCTGAGAGGCTGTTTCAGCTCTTCAGGGAGGTGGGTGAGAGTCTCCCTGGCTCCAATTGATACCTGTAGCTGGAGCGGTGGCAGCCCCAGCCTTAGCACAGCCTGAGCTCTTCCTGGTTATGCTGCCTGAGTGTCTGAGTATAATGAGCGGTCTCTTCCTTTGCCTTCAGTCTGACCCTAAAGTCCAACCGCTGGGGCTGGGTCCTGGTCAGCATCCTGTGGGGATGGGGAGTGGGTAGAGGAGCAGAATGCCCAGTGGGCTTGGCGGGATCCCCCTCTAATGCTTGTCTGGCTCTGGTGTTGCAGGCCTTGACGTGGGCTGAGGAGGGGCAGCAGGTGTTGGCAGAGCTGGAGCAGGAGCGCCCAGGGGTTCTGTTGCAGCAGCTGCAGCTGAATTTGACCAGGCACCCTGACTTGCCTCCTGCCCATTTCCGAAACATGTGGGCTCTGGCCACAGGGCTAGGCTCAGAGGGCATCCGCCAGGAGTGCCGCTGGGCCTGGGCACGGTGCCACTACCCCTGGCTGGCCCTGGACCAGAAGCTCGAGGCTGCACTGAAGCTACCACTGGTGGGCAGCACCTCTAGCCTGTGTGTCAGCCAGGTCCCCACTGCACCTGCTCACCCTCCCCTGAGGAAGGCCTACAGCTTTGATCAAAATCTGGGGCAGAACCTCAGTGAACCTGCCCGCCACCGCCACCATGCGGCCACTATTGGTGCCTGCCGCAGACCAGAGGCTGGAGGAGGTGCCCAGTCCCAGGCATCCCCTACTGTGCCTCCACCAGGCAGCTCTGACCCCAGGAGCCCCAACAGGTGCGGGTAGTGGGCAGGGCAGGAGGGCAGTGGAGGGGAGATGTCTTGGGTCCTGACTCCCCATACCTGGTAGGCTGCAGCTGGTGCTGGCAGAGATGGTGGCCACAGAGCGAGAGTATGTCCGGGCCCTAGAGTACACAATGGAGCACTATTTCCCCGAGCTGGATCGCCCCGATGTGCCCCAGGGCCTCCGCGGCCAGCGTACCCACCTCTTTGGCAACCTGGAGAAGCTGTGGGACTTCCACTGCCACTTCTTCCTGCGTGAGCTGGAGGCTTGCACCCGGCACCCGCCGCGAGTGGCCTATGCCTTCCTGCGCCATGTAAGCCCAACAGGCCACGTGGTCCCAGCTTGTTCTGCCACACTCCCTAAGTTGCTTCTGGGCACATGCTTGGTGCCAGTCCCTGTGCTGGGTACAGCTATGAGCAAGACTGGCAAGGTCTTACACCTGAGGGTGCCCTTGGTTCAGTAGAGGAGACATGGAAGTGAAAAAGACATTTGTAGATTATGGTTGGGGCTAAGAGGAAAATAAGCAAGATAGATGCTTACTGGTGGGTCAGGGGCTCCACTTTAGAGGGCCTGAGTGCAATGCCGGGACACCTGGCACTAGAGGAAGCCTTTGAGGGGCTGATGTTTAAGCTGAGGAATTGGAGAGGGGCTGGAGTGAGTGTGCTACCCAGAGGAAAGAGCTTTGGAGGAAGGGGGCTTGCCAAGGAAATGTCTGAGTGTAGTAAGCAGGATGGTCCCAGGTGAGGTGAGCTCTTAGAGCCGTGGGAGGAGCAGAGCTGAAGGCAGGGGCTCAGTCTGAGGGCAAGGGGCTTCTTCCTCAGGGGCCTGTGGGCACACCCCCTCTGCACAGTACTGTTCTTGCCAGATCACCCCTTTGTTCAAAGCAGGGCAGATCGGGTCTATAGGGGGAGGCCTCCCCAGGAGCCATCTACTGGCATCTTGGTCCTCTCAAGCTGAGGGTGGTCTAGCCTGTGCTAGCCTAGGGAGCTGGCCCCTTTGCACTGGGGCTGAGCCACATGTCCTTGTAGAGGGTGCAGTTTGGGATGTACGCGCTCTACAGCAAGAATAAGCCTCGCTCTGATGCCCTGATGTCCAGCTATGGGCACACCTTCTTCAAGGTAGGTAAGCCTGAGACTAGGAGGAGTAGGGGATGTGGGGAATGCTCCCAAACCACTCAGTGGCCTCCCACCTGGCCACAGGACAAGCAGCAAGCACTGGGGGACCACCTGGACCTGGCCTCCTACTTGCTAAAGCCCATCCAGCGCATAGGCAAGTACGTACTGCTGCTGCAGGAGCTGTCACGGGCCTGCGGGGGTCCCAAGCAGGAGCTCAGCAAGCTGCAGGAGGCCCAGAGCCTCGTGCATTTCCAGCTGCGGCATGGCAACGACCTGCTGGCCATGGATGCCATCCAGGGCTGTGATGTGAGTCATCCCAGGCCTTGGTGGGCAAGGTGGTGGCTGAGGAAAAAGAGGGCAAAAGAGGCCCGGCACCCACTGGCCCCCAACTCTGCAGGTTAACCTCAAGGAACAGGGTCAGCTGGTACGACAGGATGAGTTCGTGGTGCGCACTGGGCGCCACAAGTCCATTCGCCGCATCTTCCTCTTCGAGGAGCTGCTGCTCTTCAGCAAGCCTCGCCACGGGCCCACAGGCGTAGACACATTTGCCTACAAGCGCTCCTTCAAGGTAGGTCTGCCCACCCTGGGTCCCAGCACTTGTTTTCCCACCCCATGCCTTACCAAGCCCCTCTCTCCCTGCTGGCCACAGATGGCAGACCTTGGTCTCACTGAGTGCTGTGGGGACAGCAACCTGCGCTTCGAGATCTGGTTCCGCCGCCGGAAGGCCAGGGACACCTTTGTCCTACAGGCCTCCAGCTTGGCCATCAAGCAGGCCTGGACGGCTGACATCTCCTCCCTGCTCTGGAGGCAGGCTGTCCACAACAAGGGTGGGTCCCTGCCTTTCCTTCACCCCACACTCCCCTCGCTGGAGAGCTTACATTGACCCACAGGAGCCCAGGGACCTAGAATAGCTTGGAAAGCGGGGAGGAGGCCCAGCAGCGGCAGCCACCAGTGCAGGAGAAAGGAATTCAAAGTCAGGCAGCTTTGCTGTTACTGCCTCTGACTTTGGACACAACATGAACTTCTGAGTATCGGGGCTTCATGGCTTTCTCTCTTTTTTTATTTTTGGAGATGGTCTCGCTCTGTCACCCAGGCTGGAGTGCAGTGGCATGATCTCTGCTCATTGCAGCCTCTGCCTCCTGAGCGCAAACAATCCTCCCACCTAAGCCCCCTGAGTAGCTGAGGCTGCAAGCATGCATCACTATGCCTGGCTAATTTTAAAAATTTTTCGTAGAGATGAGGTCTCGCTCTATTGCTCAGACTGGTCTCAAACTCCTGGGCTCAAACAATCCTCCCATCTTGGCCTCCCAAAGTGCCATGATTACAGGCGTGAACCACTGCGCCCAGCCAGTGGCCTCATCTCTAAAAGGGGAATATGGCACCTGCCCCACAGGATTGTTGGGAGGAGCACCTGGCATTAGAAAGGCTCAGCTGACAGGACAGTTGATGTGTTGGATGTGGGTATATAGGAAAGACCTATTTGGGAGGTGGTAGATAGAAGCCCAAAGACAGGCTTATGTCCAGAAGTGTCCCACTTATGCCCACTCTCCACCCAGAGGTGCGCATGGCTGAGATGGTGTCCATGGGTATGGGGAACAAGGCCTTCCGAGACATTGCCCCCAGTGAGGAAGCTATCAACGACCACACCATCAACTATGTCCTAAAGTGCCGAGGTAGCAGGCAGGCTACAGGGGGTGGGGTGGGGGTGGGGATTGGAAAGCTGTGGCCCTCTGACAGTGCTGGCCCTCACTTTCCTCAGGATCTGGGGCCAGGCTAAGCTCTGGCCTGTCCCAGCCTGACCCTCTCTCTTACTCAGAAGTTCGCTCTCGGGCCTCCATTGCTGTGGCCCCGTTTGACTATGACAGCCTCTACCTGGGGGCCTCAAACTCCCTTCCTGGAGACCCTGCCTCTTGCTCTGTTCTGGGGTCCCTCAACCTGCACCTGCACAGAGACCCAGCTCTTCTGGGTCTCCAGTGTCCTCTGTATCCCCCCAACTTCCCGGAGGAAGCACCACTGGAGACCGAGGTGGAGCTGGGCAGCCTGCCCTCTTTGAGTATGTCTGGGCTTAGCCAGAGGCAGGAGGGCATGGCTTGGGATCTGGAGCCTCATGCTGACAGCTCACCCAGTCTCCCTCCCTAGCTCCTAAGGACTCAGAGGTCTCATCCCAATGCCCGTCAGCCAGTGGCTCCAGTGGCTCTGATGGCAGCTGTGTGTCAGGGCAGGCCCTGGGTAGGGGCATAGAGGACTTATCCTATGTGAGTGCCATTTGCCCTATACCCACCAGCCCTTCTCCAGCCCAGGCAGGGCCTGTGACTGTGACCAGCTCCTCCCCAGCCCAGGCTAGGCCTTTACTTTGGGTAGAGCTGGGGGTGGGTGGGCCAGAGCCATTCCCCAGACAGCCCCTGAGCTCAGAGCCATTCCCCAGACAGCCCCTGAGCTCAGAGCCATTCCCCAGACAGCCCCTGGGCTCAGAGCCAGGGAAGCAGGCATTCATGCCTGACCTGGTCTTGCAGGTCTGAGCCTGGGACTGGACAAGCAGTGGATCGAGCAGCCTGCAGCTCCAAGGAACATTACCTCTCTGGATCTGCTGTGACCAGGGTGTGGTTGACACCTGGGCCACCTCCAGCCTGTGTGCAGCCCTGTTGACTACCTTTTCTGATGTCTGTGGCCATTGGACAAACCAGCATGGGGCCTCTCTAGGGGAGTCTGGCTGTAGAGCCTCAAGAGCTGGGGACAGATCCCTTCTGTCCCCAGCTCCCATCCCAGTTGTGGGTTAAGAATAGGTTAGAATAGTGGGCGGGTGTTTCCATGCTGTAGGCTGGTGGGGGACCATGTGCCTCTGGGCAGTGACTAG
>PVKP010034069.1:0-24509 GCA_004027715.1 Plecturocebus donacophilus | reverse complement strand
CGCTGCTGCAGTGGGACAACACAAGGGCTGGTGGGGAGGGCTGCGGGACAAGGAGGGGGGCTGGCTCTAGAGACGTTTGTAGGGGTCGTGGTGGATCACCGGACACAGGGCCACAAGGACCGCGGGAGGTGATGGTGCCCTTGGCCGTCTGCGAACTCTAATCAGTGAAAGTGCCTAAGCAGTGCACGGTTTGAAAGTAAGATTCAGAAACCTTCCCCACAGAGTTCCTTTTCCTTAAATACTGAGATAAAATCATGAAGGTTCTGGCTTGCAGCCGGTAACTCAAACTGGATATTAACAGCTGAAGCCATAATGCTCCCCAGAGGTGGGAACGTCCCAAATTAGGCCACATGGAGGAGGGAACAGAGCTGCACTGATGACTTATGCAGCCTGTCATTCAAAGAGCCTGAAGAAGCCTCCTTGGTGAGTAGCTTTCCATTGTCCGTAGTATCCCTGTCGGGTAGGAAGGATGTGCTGATTAGAAACAACATACAGGACGCCTGTAAGCCCAGCACTTTGGGAGGCTGAGGCGGGCAGATCACTGGAGGTCAGGAGTTCAAGACCACCAGCTTGGCCAATACAGTGAAACCTCGTCTCTACTAAAAATACGATAAAATTAGCCAGGCGTGCTGCCGGGCGCCTCTAATCCCAGCTACGCAGGAGGCTGAGGCAGGAAAATCGCTTGAACCCGGGAGGTAGAGGTTATGGTGAGCTGAGATCATGTCACTCCACTCTAGCCTGGATGACAGACCGAGGCTCCGTCTCATAAAAAGAAAAAAGAAACAACACACATTTCAGAGGGAGGAAAGAAAACACGGCACCCGAGCTCTCACGGAGGGGAACTCGCGGATGGAGCCCAGGGCCGTCTCTGTCCTGTTGCTGTCCACTCCTGTGGGAAGCACTGACCGCGGGCCAGCTGTGAGGTGCTTCCCTGGGGGCTGGAGATGGTGACTACCAGGCACAAGGCCCCCGACCCCGGAATCAGAGCAGGTCCATGAGGGACGTGGTCAAGTCAGTTTGACGCAAGTGGAGTCTCCTCTTCCTGACGGTTTTCCCAACCTCATTAGTTCAAATCTCTTCAACTTTTTACTGAAATTTTGGCTTTCAGATCAGATCAGAATTTGAATTCTGGCTTTGCAGTTACTAACTGTGAAATGACTTATTTTGTACTTTTTTCTTTCTTTCTGAGACAGGATCTCACTCTGTGGCCTCAAAGTCCTGGGCTCAAGCGATCCTCTTGCCTCAGCCTCCTGAGTAGCTGGGACTGCAGGTGCGTGCCACCATGCCCAGCTAATTTTACTTTTTGTAGAGATGGGGTCTCATTATTTTGCCCAGGCTGGTCTCCCAACTTCTGGGCTCAAGCGATCCTCCTGCTTAGCCTCCCAAAATGCTAGGGTTACAGGTGTGAGCCACCACGCCTGGCCAGACTTGTTTTCTCTTATCCTCAACTTCCAAATCTTTCAATTGGAGCTCGTGTTCCTAAAGGGGTCATGAGGACTCTCTGGGCTAAGCCAGGTCTCTGCACTGCAAATCCAGCAGGGGCCTCGTCAGTTATAACGTCTTTCTTTCCTTTTCTGGCACCGTCTATTAGAATCACCTCTTGCAAATACCACTTAATAGACTATTTTCTGCTCAGTAGGTTTTTAGTATATAGTGTATAAAACTGAAATTTTGTAGCTAAAAAATGGTCAAAAGTTTTGCAGTTCTTCGTGTTTTACCTAATAATTTGTTTCTATTGCCATCCAGTATTCTTTAAGTAGAGCTTTGCAATCTCTATTCTTACAAGAAGCAACATGTAAACACACAGAAGTGAAATAAGAGTGTGTCCGTAGAAATGTTTGTTATGTCATTCCTCCATGCCTCAGGGGCAGGCACAGTTTCATCCTCCTGATGCCTTTAAAAATACCTTCTAAAGCTCACATGTGGTGTTGAGTGTATATTTCAGTGAGTGGTTCTAAGAAAATGCTCCTCTTAAATGAGTGTGCTGACACTGGCCGTGGCCAGCAGTTACCACCCGAAAACTTAGTGTTTGCTCTCAGGCCCATGGAGCCGCGTTCCAGCTGTGAGCTCCCTGGGCTCGGCAGGAGGAGGGATGATGCCCTTTTGGTTGCCAAAGTTTACTTAGAGTGGGGACCAATGGAAATGAAAACAGAAACTTCAGGGTAATGTTTATTATGGCCTCAGAAGCTGAACAGAGCACAAGAGATTAAATCAAGTGCAAGCACAGTTCTGAAAAGAATGGCCTACGCTATGTGCAATGTGCACATAACAAGATGGACACTTAAGTTATTAACACTTCTAATAAATTTCCTGTGTGACACTTAAAGTTTGTAAAGCACGTTCAACCATGACTGAACTTTCAGAAAACCTATGAGATGGGTAGAGGTGGCCCTGCTTTACAGATGATAAAACAGAGACATCACAAGTCTTAAGTGGTTTGCATAGAGTCCCACAGCTAACAATCAATTTGGAACCGAAATTCAGGTCTTGACGTTGACCTTCATGCTCTTTCTGACACCATACCACCTCCCTCGTTAGTATCAAATGAGGCCTGACTGTCAGCTCCAGGTGGGTGCAGCACGGAAGCCTGTGTCCCAGAAGCTACTGTTTCCATCCTCCTGTCACCCCGACCCTCCTTCTGCTCCTCATCTACCTTCCTCCAAGGCCCTTCCAGGAGAGGGGTGGCCTCTGACAGCAGCTTTCCAGCAGGTGTTTTTCCCTGTTGCCAGTTCTCAGAGGGACGGTAGGAATAGTTATTCCACAGGAAGGCACGCTGTTGGGGAAAATAAGGTATTCCTTTTGGAGAAGAGACTAACCAAAGACCCAGAGAGGGGAAGAACCCTGTTTACATTTTCCCATCCAGCCATGCACAGAGCAGCTTCTTCCCTGAAGATCTCCTTGGCCGTGGTGAAGAACTCTCTCTTGTTAGAGAAGTGAACTATGCTTTGTGCTTTTTCAGGGTGCAAATCCTGGGTTCTGGGGGCTGGCACAGGCTGCAGAACGCTGTGAGGTTCACGTCCATTGTCACTCCCGGGTGTTCCTGCTCCCTCCCAGGAGCTCTCTTTCCCACCTGCATTTAATAGCTCTTGGATAACAGCAAAGCGGTCCTCAGTGAAGATTTTCAACCTTGCCTTCTGGGATGATAGCATAGGAAGATTATCTATTGGTTTTTGTTTCTTGGCCACCTTTTAATTCTGATTTTTGACGAGAGAAACAGTTGAGACAGCTCCGTTTTCTGTGAACGTATTATTCTGCTCAGGTTTCCCTAACAATGGATTGGTTCGCTCTTTCGGAAGTGGACTGGGCAGTTCAAACAGCAGACACTTAGGGTCTCTCAGTTCTGGAGGCGTGAAGCCCAAGGTCAAGGTCTTGGTGGGGCGGGTGTCTCCATGGCTCTCCTCTTGCTTGCAGATGGTGCCTCCTCCCTGTCCTCACATGGCCTTTCCTCTGTGCACACAGGCGGCCCCGGTGCCTCTGTGTATTCAGACCCCCTCCTCTTCTAAGGACAGCAGTCAGAGCGGATGAGCACCCACTCCAAGGCCTCATTTAATGAAATCCCCCTTTTAAATGTCCTGTCTCCAAACACAGTCACTGTCTAAGTCCCTGAGGTTAGGACCTCATCATATGAATCTGGAGAGGATGCAATTCAGTCCATCATAGTTAATTTGGTTCACTGGGTTATGATGGAATACTGGGTTTATAAGCTTAACTACAGAGTCCAGGTGTGTGACACACAAGTCAAATTCATGTACTCCCAACACTATCTGAATCTGTGTCCATATTTTCATATTGAATCTCTCTTCTGGAGTTGGTGCAAACTAACTGGTGTTCATAGCATAAATAACCCCTCATAATGCTAGGTGACTCTTTCCAAACGTGAAGCTGCATTCCCGCAATGTAGGCATTGGATTGGCAGGCAGAACGGTTGTATATGCCCAGAGAAAGTAGGTACCTAAAGTGTCTGTAACTTGGAGTAAGTTTTCCTATCTCCTGTGCCAGCCCGTCTCTTACCACCCCTGCATCAAATGCATCCTCTGCCTACCGATTGATGGCTAAATTACCTTCCTGAAGAGACTGCCCCACAATGGCAGCCAAACCTTAGGATGGCAATATCCCAGGAAAAAGAATGCCAGTGCAGTGAAGGCATGTGAAACAGAGAATTCAACACCTATAATAATCTTCAAAGATTAAAAAAAATTGATAAAATTGTAGATAGTTTCTGATTTTAAAATATTAAGTAGGTGAAAATAAGGAAATATTCACAATGTGATAACACCTATCTTTACTCACTCAATTCTGTCCCATTAAATCAGGAACAAAGCAAGAATTCTCACTAGCCCCATTAAGAATTAGTGTTATGTATGTTTATCGTCGCACTGTTTACAATAGCAAAGGCCTGGAACCAACCCAAATGCCCATCAATGATAGACTGGACAGGGAAAATGTGGCACATATACACCATAGAATACTATGCGGCCATAAAAAACAATTGAGTTCGTGTCCTTTGTAGGGACATGGATGAACCTGGAAACCATCATTCTCAGCAAACTGACACAAGAACAGAAAATCAAACACCGCATGTTCTCACTCATAGGCGGGTGTTGAACAGTGAGAACACATGGACATAGGGAGGGGAGCATCACACACTGGGGTCAGTTGAGGGGCAGCTAGCGGAGGGACAGCAGGGGGCAGGGAGGGTGGGGAGGGATAACGTGGGGAGAAATGCCAGATATAGATGATAGGGGGATGGAGGCAGCAAACCACCCTGCCATGTGTGTACCTGTGCAACAACCCTGCATGATCTGCACATGTACCCCAGAACCTAAAGTACAATTAAAAGAAAATCATCTTAATGAGGTATTCAACTGAAGTAAAATGTCCTGAAATAGTTCTTCAGTATTTACTGTATTATTGAGGGAGCACCAAAAATGGAACAGATATGTACTATTCAATAAAACGTGGGAAAATTAGGTATGGATAAAGAAGGTCCTCACTACATATTGTACTCTAAAACAATTTCCAGATGGGTCAGAGTCGAATAAAAATACCTGCAGTATAAAAAGAAAATGCTCTTGAATATTGAACTGATTTCAGAAAGAGAAAGAACTTTGTAAGCAAACATGCAAAGGAAAGAAAATCTCACAAAAGGCCGGGCGTGGTGGCTCACGCCTGTAGTCCAAGCACTTTGGAGGCCAAGTCGGGTGGATCACCTGAGGTCGGGAGTTCAAGATCAGCCTGACTAACATGGTGAAACCCTATCTTAAAAAAAAAAAAAAATAGAAAATCTCACAAAAAAGAGACTATTTGATTTGACTTACTAAAATATTGAAAACTATTAATATGTCGAAAATTTTTAATGATAAGGCAAATAGACTAGAAAATATAAATGTAGATTTTATATACATTGTATAGGGAGACTATGATAAAGAGTTAATTCAGTAATAGACAGAAAACTCTTAGAAAACAGAAAATTGCTGACTGCAATAGAAAAAATGAGTCAAAGGATTTGGACGTAATTTACAAACAGAAAAATAATACAGACAGCGACCAAATATTCTTAAACCTGACTACTAATCAAATAAATGCAAATTAAAATAGTAAAATATTTTGGCCATACAGTGGTGGCTCACACCTATAATCCTAGCACTTTGGGAGGCTTATGCAGGCGGATCACCTGAGGTCGGGAGTTTGAGACCAGCCTGGCCAACATGGTAAAACCCTGTCTCTACTAAAAATACAAAAAGTAGCTGGGCATGATGGTGGGCACCTGTGATCCCAGCTACTTGGGAGACTGAGGCAGGGGAATTGCTTGAACCCAGGGGGCGGAGGTTGCAGTGAGGTGAGATCATGCCACAGCACTCCAGCCTGGGCGACAGAGAGAGACCCTGTCTCAAAAGGAAAAAAACAAAAAAGATTTTGGCCATACAAATTGGCTTTTTTAAAGGGCAATACTTAATGTTAGCAGGCATTGTTTGAGAGCTGTGAAGTAAAAGTTTGGATTGGTTTACCCTTTTAGAAAACAAGCTGACATGTGTCTCATTAGCCTCAAAATTGTTATGACTTTTAACTCAGTACTCCAATTTGCAGGAATGTATTTTAAGCAAATCATAAGATATTAACAATTTAAAGTTCATGAATGCTCTGTGCTGTGTTACTTTCTATTTTTTAAAAATCCAGCAATGGGGTCGTCAAACCATGCCACCCCACATAAGGAGTATTCTATGCAGCCATCAGAAGACCCGAGGAAGCGCCCACTGGATAGCACTGGGGAAGAGATGGGCGGGAATGCACATACTGTGAAGGCAGCTTGCTGGGTGCTCCGTTACACACTCCCATGGAACCCAAATGATTCTTTGAAATACTGATCCTTTTTGTGATTATACTATTAATTGTGTAGGTAATTATTCACTCTATGTTTCTTCAAATAGAATTTATGCTTATGAGGCAGGAGCTGTGTTTATCTTGGTTACCCTGTGTTCCTAGGAAGGAACACTCGTGTGTGAGGCAGACATCCAAGTATTTGTTCAGTAATCTTTCTCCTCCCTCTCTCCCTCCCTACCCCCGCCTTACACGCATAAACACACACACACACACACACACACACACACACAGTGAGATACAGGAGGCAGACTCACACACCGGAGGAAAATATACCAAAACAACAGCACTGGTTACTTATGAGCAGTACGATTATGGATCCTTTAGTTTTAAAAAGTTACATCACGTTTCCATCTAGTTTGTGAAATGATTAGCTATTAAATGTAATGTAAAAAAACTAAAACAGGGTTTAAAATTCCTCGGCTCTCCTAAGGGGAAATGTCTATCTAGCACTTTCCAGTGCACAGAATTAATTCTTGGCCAGGCGTGGTTTCTCATGCCTGTGATCACAGCACGTTGGGCGGCTGAGCCAGGAGGATTACTGGAAGTCTGGAGTTCAAGGTCAGCCTGGACAACATAGCGAGACCTTGTCTCTAAAAAAAATTGTGAAAAATGTATTAGTTCTTAAAGATTCTTAATTTACTTTGATTCTTACAACCAGCCAGTAGGACGAGAGCAGCTCCCACCCCATGCTGTCACTGAGGGAGTGGGTTCCCCAGGCTCGGGGGATCCCCGTCCCACAGTGGGTGCTAGAGCTGTCCGGCTTCAGGGCCAGCCTGGGCAAAGGATGCGAAGCCACCATGCCATCCAGCAGTGGCTTCCACCCGTGTCCAGTGACCAGGGGCAGCACTAAACATAACCACAGACTCCCACAACTCTGAGGTCTTGGTACCAGATGACTCTCCTCCTCATGCTCCAATCCCTGGAATTATTAATCACCTGCTATCCCTTGCACAGAGATGCTCAATAAAATGCATATTTACGGCGACAGCCTCTGTTTAGAAAACAAGAAAAAAAGGGAAGCAAATACTGTCTTTCCGGGGTAGTGAAGTGAAAGCAGCAAAACCATCCTCCCTGAGTGGCCTTGGCTCTGTCCTGTGCCAATCGTCTCCCTGAGGATGGCTCTCTCTCCCCTCCGCCACCGCCCCCTCACCGAGAGCCTTCCAGAATGGCGCAGAAGTCAGCAGGGAACAGCTGGGGGAGACTGTTAGTGCAATTAGTTTTGTCAGCCTGTGTTTAATTTAAAGACATAATGAGAGATTCCACGCAGTTTTAATTTTGGTTTTTAATTAATAGGGCTGAAATTGGGAAATGGCATTTTTGTCTTAATACTTTTAGCCAATGTGACTTGCTTTTCTTCACGCTCATTAGTGCTTCATTTTGGACACCTGTCCAATGTGCACAGTCAGCTGATGACTCAGTGATCCCCATGTAAGCACCACAAAAGCGGGGGTTGTGGGGAGCTTCCCACCTCCCAAGGGTCGCTGAGGCCACAGTTTACCAGAGAAGCATGTGAGACTCTGGGTAGCCTGTGGATGTCGTTGGTGGGTATCTAAGTACTCAGTCACATGTCGGGTGGGTTCCCAGCGTGCCTGCCCTGTGCCCAGAGCTCTCCATGCCCCATGCTGACCCATGCGTCTCATACCGAGCAGGGACGAGTTCCAGAGAGAGTCTCTCTCTAACGATGGCATTGAGGGACACGGAAGGTTTAGGGGCCTTAAGTTTCTCGGACTTGAGTAGTTCAACAAGTTTCCCTTGCACAGATGAAGGTCAGAATTGCCAGCTTCAATACCACAAGCCTCTCTGGAACTGCATAGGGAACCCTGGCCCTCCCATCCCGCAGGCCATCATTGTTCCCTGTGCCCCCCACTGCCCGAGCCCTGGACTGGCCCTGCCAGGGTGTCCTGGGACATCCTGACATGGAGGATGACTTTTGTCAAGTAGTCCGGCCTCAATTTCTAAAAAGTTTTCAGTGTGTAGTTTTGAAGTGGCCTCTGACCCCCGCCCCCCATGCTGTCCTGCCCCTGTCCTGTGTGGTTTGTGGGATTTGCATAAAGTGAAGTGTCCAGGAAACTCCGGAGGAGAGAGCATCAGGCAGCAGAGTGACACAGTGACCAGCTCTGCAGCTGCGAGAGCCTGCGGGGCTTGGCCCGGGAGGCCTTGTGACCTCTGCGTGCAGCATCCGAGGCTGTGCACAAAGCTGTCAGGCGTCACACACATAGTCACGGACACACCCCAGCTCAGCAGGGCTGACCCTGCTTCCTCACCGAGGACATCAACACGGTGCCACCCCCAACACAAATGACGCCCAGGAGCCAAAACTCCACCCCTGCTTCAGAACAATGAACTCCTCCCCACTGGCCTTGCTGCAGAAACGCATCTGCAGTTGAGTTTTCCGTCTTAAGGCCTTTCGTATGCATTCGTGCAACTTCTGGCCTCAAAAGCAGAACTCGCCCTGCTCTCAGGCGAGCAAAACCTGCCTGCACCTCTGAGGCGAATTTGCACCAGGACTCAGCCTCTGCCCGTCCTTCTCCTCCCGACCCCCGACACGCTCTCCGTAGAAGCCACATGGCCCAGATATTCAGCTCCTGTCTTTTCAGTCATCTGTCGAATGCTCTGCAGAGCCTTCCTACAAACCCCTAAATGAAGCATCATCGTAACCGCTCACCAACACCTCCTCTCCTGATTCCCACAGAGGTTTCGTGTTGTTAGTTTCAGGCAATGCAAGTGTATTCCTCCTTTTCTACAACCAAGGAATGTTGTTATATTTGAGCTTCATCTGTACCATCTTTTGGTGAATTTACTTTCATTATTGTTGTTGAAAAGAAGACACTTTTCTCTCCTTGTGTCTGTTTAAAGCCTCCCTAGGTTTTTTTTGGCAATGGTCAGTAGCAGGACCATGATCATCTAACACTGATTTACCCGGCTGAGGACTCTCGTCCCCTTCTATAACTTGGCTTGTGGTTCTGTGAGTTTCCCAACAGAAAGCAGCGCCCTTGCCCGGGCAGGGTTTCCCAGCCCACGATGAAGTTCTCCTTCCTCTCACATGGTTCCTGAGACCTGGGGCCAGGTGCGGCTGGTGCCCCGCGGCTCCAGCCCTGCTCCCCGCTCCCCATCTCTGCCTTGGTGGGGTCTTCCAGTCTCCTAGGTGAGGCAGCAGCTGGGAGAGTTCAAGGCCTCAACCAGGGAGTCAGAGACTCAGATTCTGGGCTTGGGGCCCTAAGGACAGAGCCGCCATCCTGCGCCCTTTCCCGGAGTCAGAGAGAGTCTCACCAAACCCGAGTGCCACAAGAGCAGCTCTGCTGACAGAGCCACCTATTTGCCAGGCCTCTCACATGCACGGGTGGACCTGGTCAGAAGCCCTGGGAGGCGATGGCACCTCTCTGAGCCAGGGGCCGGGGATGGGGGCCCTTCCCCATGGGGATTTCTGGCCTGTGGACGCAGAGAGGCGGTCTCCACAGCAGGCAACCGTGCAGTGCGGCTTGCTTCAGTCGCCGGTGTGGATGAATGCGACCTCAGCTGGGAGCTCCTGGAAATCGGGCAGCTGCTTCAGATGGTCTTTCTCTCCCTCCTTCCATCCCAGAGCCCGGGGCTGGAGGTGGGCGCAGGGTCGCATGGGCACTTGCTGGGCCGCTCTGTTCCAATCGGTGCCCGCCTGTGAGGGCCACCCACCTGCAGAGGCCCCACTGGAGGGGAACGACCGTGTCTCAGTCAGGAGGCACAGGCCCGTGGGAGATGGCCCTGTGTCCGAGCCACACCACTCAGGCAGGGCTGGGGAGGCCCCTGGGGTGACCGAGCTGCACCCCTCTCAGCTCTTCACAGGGAAGACGCCTTTGGGTTCCTCCGAACAGCAGTTCCCAGACATCATCCCGCCCACTCCCTCTTTCCACCCCCTTCGCCTTCTTCCCTGGCTCTTCCCTCCCTCCCTGCCACCTGCTCCCAGGGGTTGCTAACACCAGAGCCCTCTGTAAATGACGTCCTTGTTTCCTTTGTGACTTTACCCATGTAGCCTTTTCTAAGCAGTGAGCTGTTTCACCTGTGTTTGATGTTTGTATAAATAAGCTGTCCGTGAGCTTCCACCGCGTCTCTCTTCCTTTGTGCCTGGTTCTCGGTGTGACCTTCCCCGTGTTTAGAGGCGTGCGCTGTGCACACCCCGGGGCCTGTGCTCACTGCTGTGCAGTGTCCTTCCACGTGCATCTACTGCAGGGCGCCTGTCCCTTCCGCCATTGCTGAAGATTGTGGTGACGTCTGGTGTGTGGTTGTTCTGCAAAGGCAGCTACAGCCATTCCTGGGTGTGTCTCCGGGCACACCTGCCCGGGCTCTGCCCACGCGGTCCTGAGGTGGACTCGCTGAGCCGTGGGGCCTGCACCTCTTCAACCTGATGAGATTGCCGTTCTCTAAACTGGGGGCGCCCTTTCCCATGCTTGCCAGCCCCACGTGGGAGTCCTGGCTGCTTTGTGTGCTTCTAACCTTTGGCAGTCAGCAGGAGCTCACTACGAGATATTTTGAATTGTAACAAGAAAGACATGTGAGTCTTGGTTCTTATGGAGAGTTTTAATTTTTTATTTGGTATCTTCTGTGAAGCTAGGACCTTCCCTGCCTGGCCTTCGGTCACCCACCCTGCTCTGCCTCAGATCCGCCAGCCAGGCGTGCAGCCCCAGCCCAGGCTGTGGGAGAATCCTCTGCAGGCCAGCCCAAGTTGGCAGCAACTAGGGATGGACGTGGGCACCAGGAGTCCGCTCTGTTTATTCCCTGACCTGTTTGTACCACTTTGCACACATGGCATCATTCACCACATTTCACCGACTCCGGGTACAAATACGTGTCTGCATGTTGTCACTGCCCTCAGTGTGGGTAGTGCGGGGATGCTCGTCATGTGTCCTTAGCAAGGCGTTTCCTTTCTGTAGGGCGTGGGAACTCCTGATGCACCTCGTAGTCAGCCTTACCCTAGATTCACTGAGGTAGGATCGTTGATTACTATGATCCGATGAACTTTGAATAATAAAAAAGAACAATTTCTGTGGAAGGTAAATTAAATAGTTTGGAAATATGCAATATATATGAACAAAATTAGAAAACGGTTGGGTGACCCACTTGTCAAGTTGGGGGTTGGAGTGGGCTGTCAGGGTCTACAGGGATTCTGCCATCCAGGTGCTGTGCAAAGTCCATTACATTCTTCCCCTATTTTCTGCCTTGAAAATGGACACCTGGTAATTTTTCTCTTTTAACTTTTTTTATAAGTGCTAAAGCCGTTGGGGGAAAGGTTGAGGAGCTACTGCCCCACATCCTACTTATGAGTTATGGTGGGAAAAGTTATCCTCACAAAAGGTGGCCTGGCAGGCAGAAGCAGGTGTCTTCCGCAGCGGGGCGAGCTGACATGACTGGTCTCCTGACGTGACGAGCAGCAGATAAAAACATCTCACCCTCATCTAATAATGAAGAAACCACGAAACCAGTCCAGACAATGAAACATTCTACGATGCAGCTGCCCTCAACCCTTTGGTCACAAAGGTAAATGTCTCAACACCAATAAAAAAATGGAGGCTACTTTATTCAAGAATACTGTTGCGACTTGACAACTAAGTGAAAAATCTGATTTGTCATGGGATTGTGCCGAACAAATTATTTTAAGGATATCTGGGGGAAGCTGGGAAATTGAATGTGTGTGGAATCTCAGGTGTGTAAATAGCGTTGTGGTTGTGTAGGAGCTCGCCGCAGGTGGATGCACACTGAAGCATTTTGGGTGAAGTGTCTGCTAGAATTAACCCAGCTGGCAGTGGGACCTGCACCCTTTCAGGCCCAGTGCAGCCATTCGAGGGTGCTTATTTCACATTCAATACTAGATATAAAGCATTGTGATAACTTTTATTGTGGTTCTGTAATATTACCTGCAGAAAAATATCTAATGTTCAAGAGAGCAAAATGCAGCCGTGGGTATGTTGTTCTCTATCATCAATACTAAACATTTTCTTTCCAATGGTTCTGAGGCAAACATTTGTTAGAGGATTTGAGAATCTTTCACCCTGAAGTATAGGCAAGTGTTTTTGAAAACTTGTCCAATATGATGGAAGAATAGTTCGGCTTAGATCAGAATGCAGTGTGCTGTGACATCTTGTTCTTCTTCCCTAGTTTCACAGTTGAGAATGATTTTTCTTTGGGGAGTTCTGCTCAGTATCAGTGAGAGGTGGAAAGGAGCCTGTTTAGACAGATGATTTTTGCACAGCCTTCTAAAATCCACAATTGTAAGCATTTGAAAATACGTTTAAATAAAACATAAGTATTAATGAACATGTTTTATTTGCATTTTGTGAAACCAGTTCTTCTTCTAGAAGTTCTTTTCTGTTCTCCAATATTTCTCTTATGTGTACTACTGCTGTTCTTTCACCAGGTGGCCCCTACCTGGAGTTCATGTGCTGCTGAGATGGGATTTCTAGTAGCATTCCTTTTTCTTTTCCATCCATTTAGTTTATGAGATAAACCAAGAGTCACAGATAGAATGCTATTAGCTATTTTTATCAAGTGATACAAAATATATGCAGGGCTTGGACTGCTGTATTTCTGGTTATTAATAAGAAAGCCAGGGAGACATCTGTACTTTTCTGGGAAGAGAAGGTAACTGATGCCAGCATTGAGCAGCCTCTCTAACTGCTGATTGTGATACCGATTCCGTCTTCTTGTGTCTGATTCAGTAACTGTGTTGGCCCGGCTATACTAGATCTAAATCTCAGGGATGAGTTAAGTCAATGGGAATTATTTACCTCCTTAAAAAAAAAAGTCGTTAGGGTCAGGCAGGGTGGCTCATGACTGTAATCCTAACACTTTGGGAGGCCAAAGCGGGCAAATTACATGAGACCAGAAGTTCAAGATCAGCCTGGCCAACATAGTGAAACCCTGTCTCTACTAAAAATACCAAAATTAGCCAGGCATGGTGGCACTTGCTACTCCGGGGGAGACACGAGAATTGCTTGAACCCAGGAGGTGAAGGTTGCAGTGAGCCAAGATCATGCCACTGCACTCCAGCCTGGGAGACAGAACGAGACTCCATCTGAACAACAACAAAAAGTCACTAGGAGAGAAAAGTAGAATAATGGGCAACGCCCAGCGGCAGGTTCTGTGGCCCAGGGCTACCCTGCGAAGGTGGAGTGTCCACTGTGGGCACCCCAGCAAATCGCCTGCTGCAGGGCCCAGTGTGATGAAGGCAGCCTGGCCAGCCAGGGCACCAGGCAGGGAGACAGGCAGCTGAGTTGTGCCCTGATGGAATATTGATGACGTGTGAGTTTAATTATAGTGTTTGCCTGCTGAATTTTAAAAAGCTTCCATTATTCTACACTGATTAAGATGGAGCTTGAAACTCTCAGTACAATTCACCACTACCAGCATCTTCCATGATGTCTGGGCCCCATCTGAAATTACTAAGGACTCAGCTGTCCTCTAGCCAGGGAAGCCAAGCAGGCCACTAGGCAGGATTTTAGCAACGAGGGATCAGAGTCCAGTTGGTCAGAGGGTGCTCCGACACTGACAGGTGTGCACATGGTTTTCAGGGACATGAAGATCATTATGGGCAGAAATAGGACATAACTTAATGATTAAGTCAAGAAGTGGTGTCTAGTTCATGGTTGTGCCATAGAGAAGACAGCCTCCATGTGGTTTTTGCTAAGTTCCCTGAAAAGAATTAAGTGCAAATGATCAAACTCCTCATGGGAAACATTGAAAGGAAAACAGGTTAATTTGTCTTATGTTGAAGACTGCATTTGCAGCCATCCTTTGGGTAAAACTAGTTGCACACTTCCCAAGGACAGTTAATTTAAGATTCTGAATAAAATTGTGAACTGGGAAAGAAAACTGGAATATGAAATGCATATGGAAGCAAGTTCTTGGTGAGATGCCTTAAAAGAAAACAATGGCAAATAAAGAAGAGAAGACATAATACCCCCAAGAGGCTCTTGCCACATGTAATGTGAAGGTGTTTTTCTTCTGGAGATAATCTGAAACTCTGTCCTCTGCCTTTTCATATGTGAAGATGTTCAGAAAACAGTATTCTCATTACATCTATTTTAACATTCTTAAATTCTTCTAGCACTCAGTGGAGTTGAAAGTATGGTAGCAAAAGTAAATGAGGGGCTAGTGGAAGCATGGCAGTGCCAAGAACTCGCTTGGAGAAGGCGGACGCTCCTGCATCCTGACTGCACGTTGTCAGCCGTTGGGAGGCAGAGAGTGGGGTGCATCCCCAGTGCGTGCGCACCTGAACTCATACAAGAGCAACAGCTTACACGTGGATCCCTCAGGTGCAATAGCCTTTTCCAAATGGGATCAGAGGAAAAGCTCTGACGAGGTCTGAGACAGAAGAGTTGGCTGTGTTGTATATGTGCCCATGAGCCAGACATCACTGCATAAATGCCATCATTATCAGATTGAAGCGTCCTGTGTACAGGCTGCTGTCATCTTTATGGATTCCAAAGAAGTTTAGTGGCATGTGGCACATGTAATCACCGCCAAAGGATGTCACTAACATTTCAAAGTGACAGCTAAAGTGCTTCAAGGAAATTTTTCTCTCTGATAACAACCTTCGTAGCTTTCCTTGGATTTCCATTGTTTTTCTGTGAAGAATTGTCCACTTCTGAAAAATGTTAAGCTAAACAATAAGAGGGCCCAATGGGTATTACAAACCCATGGCCAAGTTTAGAAATACATAAAAAACCAATCAACTGCAAATCTCTGATTTTATTGCTGGTAATAACCTGTTTTTTAGATACTCTTATATAATCCTGTGCATTGAGATAATTGCATAATTTGGTTAAAAAAATCTTTGAATTGCTGCCCACATGATCCAACACTTTTCTGTACTTGCTGAATTGTACAAATGCTTGCAGATGGAGCCTCTAGAAGTAGAGAATATGTTCTGCTTTTTACCAAATTATATATATATATATATATATATGATATAACTATGAGATAAAGTAGAAAATACCAATTTTAAGCTGAGAAATCTGGGTTCTTATCTAAATTCTGATATTCACATACTGGGGTGATGTGAGCAAGGCACTGACATTTTCTGGTGGACAGCCTGGCCTCCACAGCTGCCAAGGCAGGACCTGGGTAACATGACCACATCACGGGGCGGGTCCCTGCAGTCAGGGGACTTTTGCCCGGAGCTGTCCATAGCCATAATTTTAGGTGCTAAAAACAATTGTTTTAAAATGACCTATTCATATGTTCAGGTTCAAAGTATTAAACCCAACTACCTTAAGCCTCATGAGTTCTGTTGAGCCACCTCGAATCCCTCTCAGCTGCCCAAAGGAGACCTGCAGTCTCCAGGGTTCCAAGAAGAGCCTTTCTTACAGATGGCTCTGAAGTCAAAAATCACTTAGAATTTCAGCCAGGACTGGAGACAGAGAGAGAGCCGAGCCAGCGTGAAGCCAGAGATTTGAGTGTTCCTGAACCAGTAGAGTGCCACCTATTTAGGCAAGCCTGACTCAGTTCACCCTCACACACAACCCTGCAAGTATGTGGATGCCACTGGCCAGCCCTAGTGAAGGCAGGACACAGCCTGAACAGTCATCATCACTTCCTGACCCTAAAGTGATGGCCATGAAAAGAGAACGTTGAACATGAAGCCCTCCTCCCTCCCGCCTCTAGACAGCTGTAGAATTCCCCCTCTTCTTGCTACCCCAGTTCCTGGCGGAAATTGAATGCTAGTATTGTTTCAGTGTCTATGAATAAGAACGTGATGATGAAAGACTTCCTGTCGGAGACCCCAAAATAGAAACTCCAGGGGAGGCCTTATCTCACTCCCCCTGCAGTAGAGAGGGGCTCTGGCTCCATGTCTTGTGGTGCAAGTTAATTGTGCATCTTTTTGTAATTTCCAACAAAATGAAAGAGCCTGGTCCTGAGGGAAGTTTCCTCATGGTATATAAAAGTCCAGGGTTTTAAGGAATGCGAGCCTAATGTCACCCTATCTGATATTTCTGAGGCCAATGTTCTTTTAAGGGTAATAAAGATTTGTTTCATAAGACTAACTCAGAGACTCTCTCTACCCTCCACGAGACCCACTACCTATTGAGATCATGTTGGACATGCAGTTCTGGAGTCTGGCTGGTGAGCCCTTTCAACCTCTGGTAATAAAAGTTAGCAGAAAGCCAGCCCTACAGTCCTGGTAGCAAAACAATTATGTGGGGTTCTATGTGCTTTCCAAGGAAGTCACCATGGTCTCAGCTTTGACGTGCACATGAGCTCACTTGCTTGATGTGGAACCGGGAGTCCCTGTTTGTCTTCAGCTTACTGGGGCTACAATCCCATCCCATTGCATAGTCTTTTATTGAGCACCTCCTGCATGCAAGATACTGGCTTGGAAGTGGAGGTTGCATGGATGAGTAAGGTATCATTCCCAAAGATTTATTAGGATAATAATTCTTCATTACTCTTAAAAGACCACTGGCCTCAGAAACGTCAGACAGGGTGACATTAGGCTCTCATTCCTTAAAAATCTGAAAATTTTTATACCATGAGGAAGATTCCCTCAGCACCATGCTCGTTTGTTTTGTTAGGAATTACAATAAGTAGCATAGGATTTAACAGGGAGGATAACACAGAAACAGATTCTAGTTAGAACAAAAGTTAAAATATTACAGTCAATGCAATAAAGTGCTCATGGTTTCATAGGAGAAATAAGTTTTATCCTAATGAGAAATGAGGAAATGCATGAATACAAGGTCCTATTTGAGATTGGACTTAAAAGATGGCTAGGCGGTCTAAGAAGAAGGAAGAGGGGAGGGCGGAGTGGGAGCGCAGATGGGAGCAGGGGCAGGAATGTGATGGGTGGATGTGGAAATGCTGCCTGGTCCTGCTGGGTTGGGTGCGGAGCAGACTCTGGGTGGTGCCAGAAAAGCTTGAGGCCCATGTGACAAATGAAGCCACGTTTCGAATGGCAGCTTGAATTATTGAGTTACATTGTGTGGTACAGATGACCGAAGGGCAGAGCAGTGGAGAGGGATAATCCGTCGGTGACACATTGACTAGACTGAAGGAGGGGTGAAGGAAGGAGCACACTAGTAGGGCTGGCATAGGTGCCAGTGGCCTTAGAGAGACAGGAGAGTTTGTGAGATGGTGCAAGATGGATTCCATGGGCCTTGGTGATGGTGGAATGCCTAAGGGTTGTGAGGAGAGACAGAGTGAGATGCTTCCTGTGCCAGCCACCCGTGTTTTGAGTCTGATGGTGGCAGATGGTCGGTGCCATCCCAAAGTTCAGGACCTCAGGACAAGATGCAGACACTGAAGTAATCGCTGTCCTACGGATCGGAGTGACGTGCAGATGGAGCCGGCCACAGAGAGTCGGAAACAGGAGATTCTAGCTAGTGAAAGAGGGAAGAGCTGGAAATAGAGATTTAGAAGTCAGCCATGTGGCAGTGATAGGTGAAAATATTAAAATGGCGAGGCATTCAGGAATGCACAAACTCACTCACTTGTTCAATCCAGAAACATTTATTAAGTGCCTGTCCCGTTCCCACACCAGCGGCCTGTTTGTCAAACAAGATGTGGCTTCTGCTCTCAAGTAGTTTTTGCCCAGTTGAGGGTACAAAGGCAAATTGACCGTGCAGCAGTTGTGTATGGTAAGATGGAGGCATGTACAATGTTCTCCAGGCCCTCAGAAAAAGAGCATGAAAATCAGGCAGTGAGGAGACACATGTGCATGTATGTGTGTGTGTGTGTGAGCATGTGTGTATCCCTGTGTGTATGAGCATGTGTACGTGTGTGCCTGTGTGTGAGCATGCACATATGTGAGTGTGTGTGTGTGTGTAAGCATGTGTGTGAGCATGTGCGTGTGTGGGTGTATGTGTGTGCGTGTGTGTGTTGTGTGTATAGGAAGCCTCCTAGAGAAACTTAAGACAAGTGTCAAAGGATGAGAGGAAACTGGCTAGATGGAGGGGCTGTTTTTCAAATGTGCTGCATTTGGATAATTTACAGTAGGAGCTATAGTAGAGTTCCCGTTAGGGAGCGGTATGGAAATCGGTGGAATGGGAATGGAGGACCTTGCATGGTCAGCTAAGAGATGTGAACTTTATCCTTAAAGGTACAGGAAATTATTGATGTCTTAGAGTAGGGAAGGGCTTGACCAGATTTGAATTTTTAAGATACATCTGGACAGAGGTGCAGACAGATTGCGGAGGAATCCTGGAGGCCCCACCCTCACTAGCAGAGAACTGCGCTAATCGGTAGGAAGAGATGAAGCCCAGCCTCAGGGCCATGGTGGCCTTGGGGAGGAGGCAAGTGTGTGGTGACACAGCGATTAAATGCACAGGATGCAAAGTGTGAAGTGGCTGGGCTGGGTGGTCCGTGAAAGGGGAGAAATCAGGATGATGTGAAGAAGTGTGGTCATGGTGACCACAGAGGTTTAGAGTTAAAAAAAAAATAGAATACTGGGGTAAAAGGTGGTGAACTGAGGGAACTGGCATGACCTGGAGTGGTTTCTGGCACATACTGGGCACTCAGATATTTGTGGAATGAGTTAGTTCTTCCCGGGCAGGGCCTGGAGGACATCCCCAGAGGCTTCAAGACTTGTGGCTCTGAGCTGGGGTGGGAGGTCTGGAGGGCTGGGCGTCAACCTGGGGACAGGACGGAGCGGGAATGTGACGAGCTGAGGGAGGAGTGGCAGCCGAAGGCACGCAAGGGAGCAGCCCACACGGAGGCCACCCGCCACCACGGCCTGAGAAGCAGGAGAGCTTGCTGGTGAGAGAAAGGGGCTGAGTCCCGAGTTAGAATGGAGCGGGGGGATGCCTGCATCTGAGATCTCAAAGGACAGTCAAAAGGCGTGAGGACAAAAGGGTGTGTTTGGTAGGGGTCAAGTATCCTAGAAGCTGGAGGGGCATTAGGGGGTCACTTCTTCAGGGTAAGCACTGGTGAGGAGCCCCCTGGTAAAATGAGGAAGGTCCCTGAGAGCTGGACTGTGGCCCAGAAGCGCCTGGCTGGGGCGTGGGCGACCCCAGGAAGGCAATGTCAGGGGCTCCAGCCGAAACACGAGCCTGGAACAGGTCTTCCCAGTGGGGAGCTCTCTGCACAGATGCAATGTCATGAATGAAAGAAGACTCCAGCCTGACCCCGGCTGGCTCCTCTGTGAACCAGGACTAAGCTTGCAAGCTTCAGTGTTGCTGAGCAGCTTGTCCAGTCCCAGGCCTGGCTGGGCTGTGTTCTTCCTCTTTCAGGGCCTCTTGGCAGGTGTGGCTCTCGGGGCAACTGCTGTGTGGGTCCGGGCGCGCTCCCTGCTGCCTGTGTCCCCACTTTCCTCTCCCAGCCACTTCTGTTCCACAGCCAGGGTGCCGGAGGCCAGTCATGTGGAACTCATTGAGAGATTCCACGTGATCTGGGAGACACATAGATGCCCTTTTATCAACCGAGATGAGCACTAAGGTTAAGGAAACTAAGCCACTCATGGGTTGTGGTTCAGCGCTCGGGAACCCTGGCAAATTTCTCAATTCCTACAGCTAAATTCCCTAACAATAGGAGCGATCAACTCCGATTTACAACCTGACCACCACGACAACTCTGACTGTACAGAGGACCAGCCTTAGAAGCAAATGTTCTGTTCTAATGAGCAATTACAGACCCAGGCCGCTTTGGCAGCTTCACGGGGCACACACGGACTTTTCATCCTTTAGTTCACCTTCTGACAGTCAAGTTTCTCCAGACATGGCCAAGTTGAAATGTTGACACATGTAAACCATAATTTGAGTTTGCAAAACTATGGCAAAGTTAATGCTACTGTTAATTTCATACAATTATTTATTTAGAGCTAAAAATGAATTGTTATGCACCAAGAACTCTGTGTGTACAACACAGACTATGATGGGAAGGGGCCAGGCTTCCTGGAGCGCCCCCCATCTCCAGGTGGATCCAGAAAAGAGGGGGCACATTCCCATGAGGAGGGCACGGCTGCCTCCAGGAGGTCCTGTAACCCAGCCTAGGAACCAGGACAGGCCTCCCAGGAGTGGAGTCTGAGCTGAGGCCTAGGGGAGGGACAGAGGTCAGCAGGTTGAAGAGAGAGGAGGGAAGGCGGAGAGTCTGTGACGGGCAGAAGAACAGAGTGGACCAGCGCTTCGGGGAAATAGGTAGAAAGCGGCTGAACAGGAACTCTAACCCAAGTGTTCTGACTCCCAAAGTGTTCTTAAACAGTTTCCCCCACACGATTGCTAATTCAGAAACGATCACTGTGGCTCTGATTCCAGCTCCATAATTTGTCTTACCGGCTGCCTGGTCACCCACTGCCACTCTGCGTGTTGAAAGGTAAATACTTCCAGATGCCATTATGCATCTTGCTACATTTTCAAGTCTTTGTCAAATAGGAAGGTTCACAGCTAGCTTTAAAGGATGTCTAAGTAGTTTAGTTCATTTTCTAGGTCTGCCATAAGACAGCATTATTCACTGGACAGCTTAAAACAATAGGAATTTGTCCTCCCACAGTTCTGGAGACGAGAACTCCAAATCAGGGGTGGACAGTGCTCACTCCCTCTAAAGGCTGTGGGGAAGAATCCGATTCACGCCTCTTTCCGGCTTCTGGTGTTGCCAGCAGTCCTTGGCGTTCCTCAGTTTGGAGATGCCACCCTGTAATCTCTCTTTTCCTCTTCCATGAGGCATCCCTCTGTGCGTGTGTTTCTCTCCTTATAAAGATACCAGTCATATTGGATTTAGAGCCACCCTCATCTAATTATGACTTCGTCTTAACTTGGTTTCATTTGCACAGACCCTATTTCCAAATGAGGTCATGTTTACAGGTACTAGGGGTTAGGACTTCAAGGTGTCTTCTTGCCACAGCACTCATGTTAATATTACATGGACATCACAAATCCCTAGGCTGTCATTTCTCTTTGTATATATGTATGCCCTTATTTAAAATACATCTGAGCCAAAACACAGTTGCAATATACCTTCATGTTTGCAACTTAAGTCAGCTCCTTCCCTGAGATGACTGGGAGGTTTAGCTAAAGCAGTTGCTCCTGGCAAATAGTGATAGGATTGGAGCCTCAAACTTGCTGAAAAGTCACCAGAATCTCCAGCCAGTTGTTCCCGGAAGGACATGTAATCAAAAGAATAACTGGAAGAAGTGATGTCATGGGCTGGGGGAGCAGGCACCGTAAATGGGACATACATCAATTCTAAGAAATGTGGGCTTTTCCCCGTGTTGAACTTCAGGATGTACCATTGTGAATATAACAGCTGTGCCCTACTAGATAATTCCCTTTCTTTTCCTTTTTAATAGTACATGTTGCATGTTCTTAGCGAATCTAAAAATAGTATTTAGAGTTACTGACGAATTGCCTCAGTTGCCCAAGGTTATGTACTAATTATAGGCTTAAAAAGAGTAAAGGGAGGGAGAGGAGAAAAGGGAAGGGAGCCAATTGTCACAAGTTAATTCTCATTCTGCACTTCCATCCTGTGGCACGACGTACATGTCAAAAACACAGTAGTGACCATCTGGCTGCCAGTCCAGTGACTGCTTTCACTCATCTATCCATTCAGCAAACGTTTGTTCTAAGTGGTCCAGCCATCAGTAACAGGCACTGTGTATAGTGGTTTGCAAAGGAGACACAATTCCTGCCCTCACAGGGCAGGGCTAATAAAAGCATAAATTAAATGCTCACACACATACACCTAAGTGAGTATTTCCATCTAAGAAATTCCTAGTACCTTGAGAACATCTACCAGGGCACCTGACTGAGTCTGGGGGTCGGTCACAGAGCACATCCTTGAAGGACTGATACTGGGGTCAGAACTGAAGGAGAATTCAGTATTAATCTTGGTGAACAAAAGTGAAAGCAGGTACCACATTGTCCAGATGAGAGTAGCAAGATGTACCATGGCCCGAGACATCTACAGAGATGAAAATTTTTCTAAATAATAATGGATTTGTCAATTTCTCCTTTTGGTTTTGTCATTTTTGATTAATACATTTTGAAGCTGTATTATTTGGTGCATATAAACTTAGAATTATTGTATCTTCCAGGTGGATTGAAACTTTCAGCAATATGTAGTGCTTTTTCTATATCTATGAATGCTTTTAGTATCCAGTGTATGATGTTAATTCTACTTTTCATTACTATTTGCATGATGTATCTATTTCCATTATTTTATTTGAGACGTTTTATGTCTCTTGTTATATATGCTTTTCTATAACTAAATTTATTGCAAACCAATGTGGCATTGTTTGTCTTTTAACTAGAGAGTTTAGCTCATTAACATTGATTTTATTTTTTGATAGATTTTGATTTACTTTTATCTAGGTTGCATATGGTCTAGGATTTTATTTTGCCTCACTTATAAATTACTAATTATCCTAGTACTAGCTACTGAAAGAGTTTGTGGATATTGGAAGATCAGAGATAAAGGACATTTTAATTCAAGGAACAGACAATGGTATGAGTATCATATTTGCATGGAACTTTTTTGCCCCCTATGTCCTATGGTCCATAGAATTCCTAGATGGATTCTATGTTCACAGTGAAACTGTGTCTCAGTTGAGGAGAGCTAAGCTTGGGGAACCTGGTGTTTTTTAACAGGTGGTCAGCAAGCCTGCTTTTGTCTTGGAGGAAAACATTACCTCATTTCCCAAGGTTGCTCATGGCAAACACGACACTGAGCAATGGCCTGGCTTAACAGTGGTAAGCGCCTGACGTTCTTCACATACTCAGCAAGAAGGTGCAGTGACACTCAGGGCACATGGCGGTGGCCATTCCCAACAGTTGTTTTTCACTTATCCTATTTTTTCCAAGTTTCTTTTATCCTGCATTTTTACCATCATTTGAAATTTTTTTCTTGTGCTATACTTTGACCTCCATTAGTTTGGTAATTATACATTGGATTTATATTCTTTTTATTAATTGCTTTAGAAACTTCAGCATGTATACTTAACTTCAGCATGTATGCTTAACTTTAGCATGTATGTTTAATCAACCTATTAAATTTTTGTCTAAAGGTAATCAGACCTCTTTATCTTCAGAAATATATGAAAACTGATCAATATCCTGTATATGCTATTTTTAAAATCAAGATCTCAATTCCAACTTAAGTCCACAAATCATGTAATACACAAATGGTTTAGTTTTATTTTTATGCAGCCCATGTGTGTGTCTAGCTTTACCCATACAGTTTCATTGGTAGTGAATTTTCTCCAGTTGTTTACTTGGAAATGTCTTTGTTTTGCCCTTGTTTATGAAAGATTTTTTTTGTTGGACAGAGAATTCAAGGTTAAAGTTATTTTCTCTTAGCACATTGCATATATTATTTGACTCTCTCGGCTTCCAATAAATATTGCTGTTGAGATGGTAGCTGACGATAATTAACATTCATTTGTAGAAATTTGTCTTTTCTTCTTGTTGCTCTGGAGAGATTTTTTTGTTTGTTTGTTTTTCGTATTCTGCATATTTAATATGATGTATTTGGGTATTGTTTTCTTTTCATGAAATCCTCCTGGAGATTTTGGGGGTCTTTATAAATATGAAGATTGGTATATTTTATCTACTCTGAAAAATTCTGCGTTATTGCCTCACCTCTTTGAATAGTGCTTTTCTATTTTTCTTTGTTTCTTCTGTCTCATTCTAATAGTCAGAGGCATGCTGAATTTTTCTTCTTCTATCTTCCATATTTCTTAACCCCCCTTTCATATTTCCTGTATTTCTGTTTTTCTTTCAATTACCATCAAATTCAACCTCTCCTTTACTAACTCTTTCTTGGACTTTGTCTAAACTGCCATTTAACCGATCTATTGATTTTTTTTTTTTTTTTTTTTTTGAGATGGAATTTCACTCTGTTGCCCAGACTGGAGTGCAGTGGCATGATCTTGGCTCACTGCAATCTCTGCCTCTCAGTTTCAAGCAATTCTCCTGCCTCAGTCCTCCATGTAGCTGAGATTACAGGTGTGCACTGGCACACCAGCTAATTTTTGTATTTTTAGTAGAGATGGGGTTTTGCCATGTTGGCCAGGTTGGTCTCGAACTCCTGACCTCAAGTGATCCACCCACTTCGGCCTCCCAAAGTGCTGGAATTAGAACTGTGAGCCACCACACCCAACCAATCTGTTGAATTTTTGATTTAAATTATAGTTTCAGTTTTAAAGTTTTACTTTTTTTTTTTTTTTTTTTTTTTTT
>PVKP010034068.1:0-24522 GCA_004027715.1 Plecturocebus donacophilus | reverse complement strand
TTCGCCGGGAATCTCCCAGTCTGTGGGCATCAAAAATTCGTCTGCAATTGCGGCGTCCACTCGCTCTCTGCGCTTTCACTGGGAGCTACAATCCTGAGCTACTGCTACACGACCATCTTGGATCTCTCTCCGCCCGGTGATGAAATTTGTTTCTGTTTCTTAGTTTTCCTTTGGCGGATGCCCGTTCCCCACAGAACCAGACCTTCCCGGGTTCGCTGTGCTTGCTATGAAACTCTCAGTCCTCAGCGCTTCCAATTGCTGTTTTCCTTGTGGGGATGGGACCTGCCGAGCCCGTCCGTCCCGTATACTCCGCACCGGGAAGCGCCGCGCTGGGGCGCCAGCAAAACAGCCGCGCCGGCCAAAAGAGTCGCAGTGGCGACCCGTGTGTCTCCTCTGCCGGGAATCTCCTGGTCTGTGGGCAACAAAAATTCGTCGGAAAGTGCGGCATCCACTCGTTCTCTGCGCTTTCACTGGGAGCTACATTCCTGAGCTGTTGCTAATCGGCCATCTTGGATCTCTCTGCTACCTAGTTTTGATGGATGTATTTTACCATATTTGTTTTCTCTCCAGATACATAGGTAGATCCCACAAGCCCTTTGAAAGTAAGTTTTGGACATCACTTTTCCCGGACCCATCTCAGCATATATTTCCTAAGATTAAGGACATTCTCCTACACAATCACAATATTATTATCATAACTGAGAAAATCTACAATAATTTTCCTCTGTCTTTTACAACTTTTCTTTTTTTGCAGACTCAGATCCAGTTGGGGTTCTCATATTGCATTTAGACATACTCTGTCCCTTTAATCACTTTTTTTTTTTTTTGGAGACAGGGTCTCACTCTGTTGCGCCCAGGCTGGAGTGTGCACACAGCTCACTACAGCCTCAACCTCCCAGGCTGATTCTCCCACCTCACCCTCTTGAGTGACTGGGACTACAGGCATGGGCCACTGTACCCAGCTATTTTTTTTTCCTTTTTAGATTTGTAGATAGAGGGTCTCATTGTGTTGTCCAGGCTGGTCTTGAACTCCTGGGCTCAACAGTCCTCCCATCTCAGTCCCCTGAAGTGCTGGGATTACAGGCTTGAGCTATCATGCTCAATTTGTTTAATCACTTTTAATCTAGACTATTCCATTGCTCAGCCCCCTCCTTTTAAATGACATTAATTTTTTGAAGAGAGTGGGTTCACTGTTGCCCCGTCTTCTGAATTTTTCTGAGTGTTTCCTTTTCCTGTTATCTAATTTGTTCATCTGTCCTCTGCATTTCCTATAAAGGCAATAATTTGCTGAGTATACAACACATCTGATAAGGCCCCTACCATTCCTTAATGCTTATTGTTTGAGGTGGTAGGGGGTCACTGGCATGACCCTGCTGTCGGCACACAGTCCGATGGAAGCATGTTTGGAATGTGGGCAGAAGAGTAGCTAATGTTCAAGGAAGAGACATTTCGGCTGAGTCTTAGTAGAGATGATAGGGACAATGTAGATGACCATTGATACCTGAGAGCAGTAATTCCAAAGTACCTTTGGCTGGTTGTCCCTGGGAGGTGCCACAGGACAATCCTTGAAGGTTGTTGGGAGCAGGTTGTTTATTTTTATTTTTAATTTTTAATTTTTATTTTTTTGAGACAAAGTCTTGCTCTTGTCCCCCAGGCTGGAGTGCAACAGCACAATCTTGGCTCACTGCAACCTCCGCCTCCCAGGTTCAAGCCATTCTCCTGCCTCAGCCTCCCAAGGAGCTGGGATTGCAGATGCCTGCCACCACACCCAGCTAATTTTTGCATTTTCAGCAGAGATGAGGGTTTCACCATGTTGGCCAGGCTGGTCTCAAACTCCTGACCTCAGGTGATCCGCCTGCCTCAGCCTCCCAAAAGTGCTAGGATTATAGGTGTGAGCCACCATGATTGGCCTATTTTTTTGGTAGAGATGGGTCTTGCTCTGTTGCCCAGGCTGATATATTTTTTTTTTTTTGAGATGGAGTTTTGCTCTTATTGCCCAGGCTGGAGTGCAATGGCACAATCTCAGCACACCGCAACCTCCACCTCCCAGGTTCAAGCAATTCTCCTGCTTCAGCCTCCCGAGTAGCTGGAATCACAGGCATGTGCCACCACGCCCAGCTATTTTTGTATTTTTAGTAGAGATGGGGTTTCTCCATGTTCAGACTGTTCTCGATCTCCCGACCTCAGGTGATCTGCCGACCTCAGCCTCCCAAAGTGCTGGTACAGGCGTGAGCCATCGTGCCGGCCAGGAACAGGTTGCACAGGGTCATAAACTATGTGTCAAGGTTAGATTAGAGGCTTTGAGAAGCTACTGTACACATTCTTTTTAGATTACACGTCATTTCCTATCATCTCACTGTCCTGAGATAAGCATGTTTTGGTCTACCTTCTGCCTAGGGGTGTGTGTGTGTTTCAGAAGGATTTAAAGCTAGAAGTGATATCAGAGTTGTGTTAGAAATACCAATTCTGAAAAAAAAAAAACAATTCTGGCTACTTGGTAAGGGACGGATTTGAAGGGGGTGGATTATCCAGGACAGAGGTGGCAGAGGGAGAAAGGAGAGCTTATGGACACAGGGACTTTCAGGGGCTGAAACTAACAGGAGAACTTGGGTTAGACTCAGAGGTTTTGGAAAGGGCTCTGTGGTGCTGTAATTAGCTCAGTTGTTGCCTCCCTGCCATCTGTTCCTCTTCTCCCTTTGCTTGCCCACCAGACAGATAGAAGCTGTCATACAGACTTACCGGTTTCCATGTGGCTGATTCCTTAGCCATGGGTCCTGGGTCCTGGGTCCTGGGTCCTGGGAAGGGACCCCAGGAAAGATGGGTGGGCCACACACAAGGTGTGAGTGTGCTTTGAGACAGAACAGGCTGCCTTTTCTCAGCCTTTCCCAGCCTCCTCTCTCTACCTTGCAAACTTTGGTCAGGGCCTTAAGGAGCCTTGTGAGGTAGGTGTCAGTGTTCTTAGTGTTTGTGGCATCAGTGGATCTGGGCCCCCAGACTGCTAGCCAAGACACCAGCAGTAAGTACTGCAACAGGGACCATTGTAGTTGACTTAGTCTGGTGATCTGAGTTGAACAGGGGGCTCTTTGGGCTGATCCTGCGCCTCCAGGCTGGTGCGTATGCTCACTGTCCAAGATAGTCTGCTCTGGCAGTGGTGAATGCCACTGTGGACAGGCACTCCAGTGCTCTCTCCGATGTGGTTAATGACCTCCCCTTCTCACTTCCTACCTGGGCCATTCTCTTCACACGGCCGCAGGCCTTTCCTCACAGATGACGCTGCAGATCACATATTTCTATGCTATCCTTTCCCAGCCAGAAGGATGGGTCGGTGAGAGAGGCTTTCTGTTCCCATTCTTGTTTGGTGCCTCTGGCCTGTGCTTGCTATCAGCTTAGGGTTATGGTTGTGACCTCAGAACACAGCAGGGCCCAATCTTCTAGGGAGGCTTGAGTTCCTGACCCTTTCTGGAATCCTTATTAGGACCCCATTTCAGCCAGCTGAGTTCCTTGGCTTCCTGACTTTGTAGGGAGGCTGCAGCATTAGGAGGACCTGCCAGAGTGTTGGGCCAGGGTCACGGCTCTCGTGGTCAGTGTTGTGGTGCTGCCTGTTCTTGAGGTCAAGTGCCTGGTGATCCAGGAAACACGCTTATGGTTGTAGGTCTGCACTTCATCCTGAGCCCTGGTTGGTGCTTGCCCAGGACTCAGAGGGCGAGGTGGGGGTCTTCTCTGCCACTGGCTTATGTTCTTCTCTCTCTGTAGTTTGTCCTGAAGAATTATGGAGAGAACCCAGAAGCCTACAATGAAGAACTAAAGAAGCTGGAGTTGCTCAGACAGGTAGGAGAATAGCATTTTTTTTATGCATGAGTGGACAGGATTTGTTTGATAGGGAAACTGCCTAGGCTGGATGTGGTGGCTCACGCCTGTAATCCCAGCACTTTGGTAGATCACTTAAGGTCAGGAGTTTGAGACCAGCCTGGCCAACATGGTGAAACCCCATCTCCACTAAAAATACAAAAATTAGGCAGTGTGATGGCACGCGCCTGTAGCTACTCAGGAGGCTGAGGCAGGAGAATTGCTTGAACTTGGGAGGTAGACGTTGCAGTGAGCTGAGATTGTACCACTGCACTCCAGCCTGGGTGACAGATCGAGACTCTGTCTCAAAAAAAGGGGAGCGGGGGGGAAGAAGCCACCCAGCCCATTTCTAACTTTTGATGTAAAGTGAAAGACAGCTGAATGTGGTGACTCACGCTTGTGATTCCAGCAATTGGGGAGGCCAAGGCAGAAGGATCGGTTCCTCCTGGAGTTCAGGCCCTGGAATTTAAGACCAGCATCAACATAGTGAGACCCTATTCTCTCCAGAAAAAAACAAAAAGCCAGGCATGATGGTGCACACCTGTATCCCCAGCTACTCAGGAGGCTGAGGAAGGAAGATCACTTGAGCTCAGGAGGTTGGGACTGCAGTGAGCCAACCCTGTTCATACCACTGCACTCCAGCTTGGGTGACAGAGTGAGACCCCTGACTGTTTAAGAGAACAAAAACAACAAAAAACGGAAAGATGTGTGACTCTTCCTTTCACTTAAACACTTAAGAGGCCGTTGTAAGGTTATTAATTGGCCTGATTTCAATATTATTGCGTCTCAGGGAGTAGGGAGCCCTGAGGAGAGGGAGAGAGACAGGAAAAGGCCAGCCAGTGAAGCAGAACACACGTAACATTTCTAAGTCTGCCGTCTTCTATGGGTACCATTCATGGCACCATAAACAACTGCAACAGTAACCACCGTAACAGATACATAATAAAACAGTTTGAAATATTGTGAGAATTACTAAAATGTGGCACAGAGTCATGAAATGAGCACATGCTGCTGGAAAAATGGTGCTGACAGGCCCGTGTGATGTAGAGTTGTCACAAACCTTTAATCTGGAAAACATACAGCATCTGTGGCATGCAGTAAAATGAGGTACGCTGTAGTTTTTTTCCTGATCATTGTGTTTACTATTGAATAACAACATGTTTTCCCTTATGTTTCTGTTAGAAGTCTGAGAGTCTGTACTGGCGTGGCTGAGCTTGGGTACCAGTGATGTAGATACGTGCCATAGAAATCAGTAGTGGTTGGTGTTTTCTTGTCTATCATGGACTGCATACCAATTCTTGCAATAACCCAGCAGTATTAGTGACTATTTTCAGTATACTACCAATCAGTAAACTTTTGGGTACATTTCACTTAGTCTACTGGGTGAAGATATTTTCTATGTCAGCTATTCAAAGTTAGTACAAGGCCAGGCACAGTGGCTCAGGCCTGTAATCCTAGCACTTTGGGAGGCTGAGGACGAGTGGATCACTTGAAGACAGGATCTCGGGACCAGCCTGGCCAACATGGCGAAACCCTGTCTCTACTAAAAATACAAAAATTAGTCGGGCATGGTAGCAGCATATGCCTATAATCTCAGCTACCAGGGAGACGGAGGCAGGAGAATTGCATGAACCTGGGAGGTAGATGTTGCAGTGAGCCAAAATCATGCCATTGCACTCCAGCCTGGGCAATAGATCGCAAGACTTTGTCGCAAAAAAGAAAAGCTAGAAATGGTTACACTTGCAGGCGTGGTGGCTCACACCTGTAATCCCAGCACTTTGGGAGGCCAAGGCGGGCAGATCACAAAGTCAGGAGTTCAAGACCAACCTGGCCAACATGGTGAAACCCCAACTCTACTAAAAACACAAAAATTAGCCAGGCCTGGTAGCGGGCACTTTGTCATCCTGAGGCAGGAGAATCTCTTGAAACTGGAGGGCAGAGGTTGCAGTGAGCTGAGATCACACCACTGCACTCCAGCCTGGGCAAAAAAGTAAAATTCTGTCTCAGGCTGGGTGCGGTGGCTCATGCCTGTAATCCCAGCACTTTAGGGGACTGAGGCGAGTGGATCATCTGATGTCAGGAGTTTGAGACCAGCCTGACCAACATGGAGAAACCTTGTCTATACTAAAAATACAAAAATTCGCCAGACTTGGTGGCACATGCCTATAATCCCAGCTACTCGGGAGGCTGAGACAGGAGAATTGCTTGAATCTGGGAGGTGGAGGTTGCAGTGAGCCGAGATTGTGCCATTACACTCTAGCCTGGGCAACAAGAGCAAAACTCCGTCTCAAAAAAAAAAAAGAAATGATTACACTTAGGAAGGCACGTGAAAAGCTGAGCTAGAGCTATGCCTCTTGCACCAGATCACCAAGTTAAGAATGCAAAGGAAAAAGTCTTGAAGGAAATTTTAAAAGAATCTAATGATGTTGCATCTCTGGATATCAGATTCTCTCCCTTCCTCGGGATTTGCTGATTTTATTTTTTGTGTTTTTGATTGTTGTAGGCTACCCCCATGCCAAGAATCAGCCTGAAATGTAAACTTAAAGGTGTTTTTCTTTTTTTTGAGACAGGGTCTATTTCTGTCGTCCAGGCTGGAGTGCAGTGGCACAGTCATGGCTCACTGCAGCCTCCATTCTCCCCAGTTCAAGCCATCCTCCCACCTCAGCCCCCAAGTAGCTGGGACTACAGGTGCACACCACCGCATCCAGCTGCTTTTTAAATTCTTGGTAGATACCGGGTCCCCCTGTGTTACCCAGGCTGGTCTTGAACTCCTGGGCTCAAGTGATCTTCTGGCCCCAGCCTCCCAAAGTGTTGAGATTAAAGGTGTAAGCCACGGTAGCTGGCCTTGTAAATTTAGGGTCTTCACAGGTCTTTTCTGAGACTGTACCATTCTCTGCACATGCACGGTGACTTTCTAATTTCCCCTAAATATGTGGTTGTGTTTGAACATCTTACTCTTCAGTGTCTGCCTCCCAAAGGAAGAAAAAGAAAAATGAAGGAGAAGGAAAAAGATGCCAGGTCTTTAGATCCCTTGGAAGTTACTTCAGCTAGAGGTGGAGAAGCTTACAGCCATGGAAGGAAGTGCAATAGGGGAGGAGCTGCCTCTTTCTCTGTACCTCTGTGGTCTGAAGCCGTAGTCAGCAGAGATCTCCTGTATTTGGAGGACAGAGTCCTTTTTGTCCATGCTGGGTCCCACAAGCTGCTCCTGGAACTGGTGCACAGCTGCCTGCCAGGTGCTGGGGTAGGGAATGGGTGGCTGCTACTATGGTAGGGGCTGAAATTGACCAAAATTAATGGCAATGAACTGTACTGTCCAAGCCTTCCCCTAAAATTACAAGCCTTCAATAGACTCTAGAGTTAAATCAGATTCTGCCAGTGCAGCTTGTCTTGGTGGGGAGACAGATTTCTCATGTTGCTTCTTATGCTGTCTTCCCAGAACCCTCCTCATAAATTTAATTTCTAAAAAGGGTTTATTTGAACAAAGTTTAAAAACCAGTGAGATCATCTTAGGACAACCATCATTTTGCACACACAGGACAGGACACAGGCACATACTACACACAAGGACGCAACACATCCTAGAAGGAGCATTACCACCAATCTCCAAAGCGTCCTCTGAAACAGATTCTCCAAAGCATAAGGCAGGCAGCCTGCACAGAGCAATGGGTTGGGGAGAGCAGCCTCCAGACCTGTGCTCTTCCAGCACGGAAAAAGCTCACACGAGGCCATGTGGGGTAGCCACTTGGCCTTCCTGTGACTTGGTTTAATTTTTTTTTTTTTTTTTTTTTTGAGACAGAATCTCACTCTGTCACCAGGCTGGGGTGCGGTGGTGTGCTCTCAGGTAGCTGGGACTATAGGTGCATGCTACCATGCCCAGCTAACTTTTGTATTTTTAGTGGCAATGGAGTTTGACCATGTTGGCCAGGATGGTCTCAATGTCTTGACCTCATGATCTGCCCACCTCGGCCTCCCAAAGTGCTGGGATGATAGGTGTGAGCCACTGCGCCTGGCTGGGACTTGGTTTAATTTATCCCAGCAATGTGGGAGCTGGACTAGATCACTGTTTTTTTGTTTTTGTTTTTGTTTTTAAAGACAAAGTCTCACTCTGTCACCCAGGCTGGGGTACAGTCTATCTCAGCTCACTGCAACCTCTGCCTCCTGGGTTCAGGCGATCCTCTTACCTCAGCCTCCTGAGTACCTGGGACTACAAGTGTGCACCACCACGCCTGGCTATTTTTTGTAGAGACGAGTCTCGTCATATTCCCCAGGCTGGTCTTGAACTACTGGCCTCAAGCAATCTTCTGCCTTAGCCTCCGAAAGTGCTGGGATTACAGGCATGAGCCACCATGCCTGGTCTAGATCTCTGTTCCTTAAACTTGTGAAACCACAGAATAAATCTTTTTACATAGGACACTGATTATCTTTCAGTGAAAAAATTACCATTGGAAGCTTTAAGCAATCCTCTTTCCCTGATCTGAGCCTCCGTTTCCTCATCTGTAAAACCAGGGTTTGAATAGTTGTTTCTAAGAAGACTTTCTTTTTTAAACTCTAGAATAAATTCTTGGCTCTGTGATTACAGAGAACAAAACTGACAGGCGCAAGGGATGATGTGGGCGCGTCACAGCATCAAGCGCTCTCTCAGACTCCTCTGCAGTTCTGTGCAGCTTGTCTTACCGAGTCTGACAGACCAGGCTAGAACCATAGGGGGCTGCATTCTTGGGTGGATTAAAGGGTATGGGTGATCTCTTGGATCTGGAGGGGAGACTGCTTCCATTGTTTCCCAAAGATGGTTTTAGGAAGACAAGACAAATTTTATTTTTTAATTTATTTTTTGAGATAGGGTCTTACTCTGTTGCCTAGGCTGAAGTGCAGTGGCATGATCATGGCTCACTGCAGCCTCCACCTCCTGGGCTCAATCAGTTTTCCCCCTTCTCAAGCCTGTATTCCTGAGTAGCTGGAACTACAGGTGTGCACCACCACACTCAGCTAATTTTTGTATTTTTTGTAGAGGCGGAGTCTCGCCATGTTCCCCAGACTGGTCTCAAAGTCCTGGGCTCAAGCGATCCTCCCACCTTGGCCTCCCAAAGCACTGGGATTATAGGCATGAGCCACCATGCCTATAATTTAATTGTTTTATATGTGCTACTTTAGTGGGTATTGAAAAAAACTGGTGGCTAGTACATCACACCTGTTATTCTAGAGCTGTTATTGCTTAGGATGTGGCTCTTAATTTTTTAAGTAGGTTGTTTAAAGAAAAATGTTAAGTACAAGTGACATTTGGATATGACAGAGGTCATGATGGAGGGGTATGATAAAAATGACTAGATTTGGGAAGCACTGGCCTGGTGCTGTGGGCTGTGGCTGTGACATGCCTTATCCTTGCACTCACTGAGCATTCTAGAGGCCTCACCACCAGAGAGATTATCATCCCTGTTTAAAGAAGAGACTGAGTCTCAGAGTCTCCCAGGACACTGCTGGGAAGTGGTGTAGATTGGGACTGGTGCCCGACTCTTCTGTTCCGCTGTCCCGCAGGGTGTACCCCTTCTGAGAGCATCCCTGCTGGCAGCTCAGAGCCGAGCTCTCAGAGTGGAACATCCTGGAGGATTTCTCGGGCCAAGTCCTAGTGAGGGGCTCTGGTCTTCTCTGCAGGAGGCTGAGGGCAGACAAGTGTCAAGCCATTCCCCTCACTGTGTACCTGCTCCTTGGAGGGTGTATTGTTTGCTCTTCTGTTTAAGCAGAGGGTTCATTTATTTTGTTTTGTTTGTTTCCCCCAAAATAAGAATAGCTCTGTTGTTTATCATAAATATTGAAAATGTTTAATATAAAGAATACATAAATATGAAGAATTGAATACAATCTCTGTCAGATGTATACATATCTATTTTTTTTTGTTGTTCTCTTCTATTTTTACTCCTGAGAATATACCAAGTAATATTTATTTTTTGATAACCAAGTCTTGCTCTGTCACCGAGGCTGGAGTGCAGTGGCACGATCTCAGTTCACTGCAACCTCCTCCCCCCAGGTTCAAGTGATCCTCTTGCTTCAGCCTTCCAAGTAGCTGGAATTACAGGTGTGCACCACCATGCCTGGTTAATTTTTAGTAGAGACGGGGTTTTACCACGTTGCCCCCGCTGGTCTGGAACTCCTGGGCTCAAGCGCCTCAGCCTCCCAAAGTGCTAGGATTATAGGCGTGAGCCACCTCACCTGGTATATCTATTTAATTACATAGAATGAGATAAATTACTTAAATCCTGTCATCCAGAGATAATCACTGTTAACATTATGGTGTACACTCTTCTGAATTTTTTTCTTTTTGTTTATGTACCCATTTGGGTTTTTTTGTTGTTGTTTTCTTTTGAGATGGAGTTTTGCTCTTGTTGCTGACGCTGGAGTGCAATGGCACAATCTCAGCTCACTGTGACCTCCACCTCCCAGGTTCAAGCAGTTCTCCTGCCTCGGCCTCTCAAGTAGCTGGGATTACAGGCACACGCCGCTGTGCCTGGCCTATGTACCTATTTGGATATCAGAATCTGTATGATTTTTCATAAGTAATATTCCATTTGTTAGTTTGTTTTTTGGGTTTTTTGGGGTTTTTTTTGCCCAACAGCATGCCATAGGCCTCTTAACATATGAATAGAAACTCTTTATCTTTAGTTTTCATGGCTGCAGAATATTCTCTTGTGAGGGTGCCTTGACATTATTTATTTAAAACAGTCCTCTTTAATGGGAATTTTGGTGGGTATCCAGTTTTGCTCTTTGTTTTTTGAGACAAGGTCTTGCTCCATCACCCAGGCTGGAAAACAGGCACAACCATAGCTTACTGCACCCTTAACCTCCTAGGCTCAACTGATCTTCCCCCTCAGCCTCCCAAGGAGCTGGTACCAAAGACATGCACCATTATGCCTCGATGATTTTTAAAATTCTTTTTTGTTGAGATAGGGTCTTGCTACATTGCCCCAACTGATATTTAACTCCTAGCCTCAAGTGATCCTCCCACCTTGGCCTCCCGAAATGCTGGAATCACATGCATGAGCCACTGCACCTGACCTGGAGTCCAGTTTTTGACTCTGGTAATAATGCTGTGATAAAGATACTTTCATTCATATCCAAGCATTTGCTTTTCTGGATGTCTGTTACAGTAAACTTTCAGATACAGAACTGTGGGCCATGCTGAGTGTGGCAGCTCACACCTTTAATCCCAGCACTTTGGGAGGTGGAGGTGGGAGGATCACTTGAGCCCAGGAGTTGGAGACTAGCTTGGACAACATAGATGAAACCCCATCTCTATTAAAAGCAAAAAACAAAACAGGCTAGGTGGTGGCCCATGCCTGTAATCCCAGCACTTTGAGAGACTGAGGCAGGCTGATTGCTTGAGCCCAGGACTTTGAGAACAGCCTGGGCAACATGGCAAAACCCCATCTCTATTAAAAACAAAGAACTGTGGGCCAAAAATAAAGTACAGTAAAAATTTAAAACATGTTGCAAACGGCTTTTCAGGTATTTGAGATGGGCTAGGTGTGGTGGCTCACACCTATAATCCCAGCACTTTGGGAGGCCGAGGTGGGTGGATAACCTGAGACCAGCCTGGCCAAGATGGTGAAACCCCATCTCTACTAAAAATACAAAAATTAGCCAGGCATGTGCCTGTAGTTTCAGCTAATTGGGAGGCTAAGGCAGGAGAATTACTTGAACCTGGGAGCTTGCAGTGAACACTGCATTCCAGCCTGGGTGACAGAGTGAGACTCCGTCTAGAAAAAAAAAAAGATACGTGCAATGGATTCAGGCTGCCAGCTGCCAGCTGCCAGCCCTGGCTTGTGGAATGGTTTGTTGAATGACCACAGGTGTAGCCATGGACTTTTTGGGATCCCTTGGCGCGTGTAGTCGGCTATCTCTGTTGCGTGTTTCCTGGCATCTGTGGGTGAGCTGGCCTGCCTGTCCACTGCCCCATATGACGACAGGCCTGCTTCTCCCATCCTGCCCCCTAGAATGCTGTCCGTGTCCCACGGGACTTTGAGGGCTGTAGTGTCCTCCGAAAGTACCTCGGCCAGCTTCACTACCTGCAGAGTCGGGTCCCCATGGGCTCGGGCCAGGAGGCCGCTGTCCCTGTCACCTGGTGAGAGCCGTAGGCAGGGCTGGAGGATCCCAGGGGGAGTCTGGGTGGTGGGGGTGCGCCTCCCCTCCCTTTCCCCTTCTCCTTGCTGCATAGGATGGGGAATGGCCTCATATGGTCTCCCCAGACTTCCCCACAACCCCACACTGGGGTGGCTAGTCCCCTTACCTAATCTCAGGGCCCTGGCCAGCTCCTACCCTCAAGGTGACTGGGGTGCCATGTCTGCAGGACGGAGATCTTCTCAGGCAAGTCTGTGGCCCATGATGACATCAAGTATGAGCAGGCCTGTATTCTCTACAACCTTGGTGAGCTGCCTGATCCCTCCCCCATGGCCCTACTCCCTGGTTCTGCCAACCCAGCTCTCAGCTCTTCAGATGGCCACAAAGGCAGTGGGCTGATAAAGGGAGGACTCCAGGATTCCTGCCCCTCAATTGCCTTCCTCACAGCGCTGCCAGCTCCTCCGCCATTTTCTGGGCTGGGCCTATGGGAAGCCTCTGTGCTAGGGTGAGGTTCTACTGAGCTGGCTGCCACACAGAGTTGCCACTGTGTACTCTGGCTGGGAGAGATGGCCTTTCTTCTTTGACTGGACAGCCTCTCCCCTCTTGTGGTTTTGGGCTGCTTCAGGCAGGAGAGCAAGGCTGGCCTCAGCTTGCCCTGCTAGTCAGCCTTAGCCTGGCTCAAGGGAGAAGCCTTGAGGGAGCCCCAGAGTTCTGTGCAAACATCCCTGAAGCTTCAGGATTGGACCCCTTGGACAGGAGTGCCCTTCCATCCTCTGCCAAATGAAGAGCAGGAAGGAGACTGAGGGCTGGGCAGGACTTCTGAGTTTCCCTGCTCCCTCCAGCTTTGGTGTCCTTGGACTCACTGCCCTGGTTCTCAGAGCCCTGTTTTCCTGATTGTGGATGACAACAGGGCCCCCTCTGCCTCACCTTTACATGGGTGTGAGCAGCCCCTAACACTGTGTCCCCTCCCTTCCCAGGAGCGCTGCACTCCATGCTGGGGGCCATGGACAAGCGGGTGTCTGAGGAGGTGAGGAGAGGGACGGCAGTGGGACAGGTGGACATACCAGGGAGGGGCAGCCTCCCGAGTGTGGATGAATCCTGCCTGTGGAGTGGACACAGGCCATCCTCCCTACCCCTCCCAGGGCATGAAGGTCTCCTGTACCCACTTCCAGTGCGCAGCTGGCGCCTTTGCCTACCTGCGGGAGCACTTCCCTCAAGCCTATAGTGTCGACATGAGCCGCCAGATCCTTACTCTCAACGTCAACCTCATGCTGGTGAGGAGGCGCCATGGTTGGAGTGGAGTTGAATCAAGGGAAGGGGATGGCCAGGGAGGGGCAGTTGGGCCTCGATCCTGGACCAGCCATGTGCCGATGGTAGTGAGGGACAAGCAGGGGGCCTTGGCTTTGGTCAATCAGGAGCACGGTGGTGCTGCTTGGAGTAGGGGCAGCTGGAGGAGAGGGCAGCGAAGAAGGATCCGTCGATCTGCCCCCCCGGGAAGGGGAAGGGGAAAGGGGGTACTTCGGGTTAGTGAACCTCACATGTCACCCCAGGGCCAGGCTCAGGAGTGCCTCCTGGAGAAATCGATGTTGGACAACAGAAAGAGCTTTCTGGTAGCCCGCATCAGTGCACAGGTAGGGATGGGGCTGGGGGGGAAGGCCTTTGCTTTACTGCTGATCCCCCACTGACTGGACCCCACTCGGTTCCCAGGTGGTAGATTACTATAAGGAGGCATGCCGGGCCTTGGAGAACCCTGACACCGCCTCACTGCTGGGCCGGATCCAGAAGGACTGGAAGAAGCTCGTGCAAATGAAGATCTACTACTTTGCAGCTGTGGCTCACGTGAGAGCCCGGGGCCGAGGGGCCGGGTGGGCAGGGCAGGGCAGGGCTGAGTGGCCACAGCTCAGGAAGCAAGTCATGATGTCTGCTCTTCTTTCTCAGCTGCACATGGGAAAGCAGGCTGAGGAGCAGCAGAAGTTCGGGGAGCGGGTGAGTGAGCTGCAGCAAGGAGGGGACTAGGGACCGATAGCAGCCTTCATTGAGATGCTGGCTGTGCTCCCACTCCTTACACACCACGGGGTGGCCTTCTCTGTCTCACCTTGGCCACCACCCTGCTGCAGGCCTGGTGTCTTAAGTGTTGTCCCATCTGTGCAGTCCTTGTCCCTCGGGGTCTGAGGAGGTAGAGCAGGTTGCTGGGGCAGGGTGTGGCGCTGCCACCTTGCTGCTGTTGGCCGAGGTGGTGCCCTGCTGCCTCCTGAGCTGCCTGTCATCTGATATGTCACCTCATGATAGGGCCGGGTGGGAGGTAAGAGGAGTAGGGGTCCAAGCAGAGGAGGGCAGAGCAGGCTTTCCTGCCGCCCTCTACAGGTTGCATACTTCCAGAGCGCCTTGGACAAGCTCAATGAAGCCATCAAGTTGGCCAAGGTAAAGCTGAGGGGGTCGTGGCTGCCCCTCCTTGAAGGTATAGGAGCAAGCCTCCTGGGACTGAGGGGGTGTCCTGGTGCCAGCCTTGGTTGGTGCTGAGGCCCCACCCATGTCCCTAACCCCACAGGGCCAGCCTGACACTGTGCAAGACGCGCTTCGCTTCACTATGGATGTCATTGGGGGAAAGTGAGTCTGGGGGGGTGGTCCTGGTTTCCTCTTTTTTAAAAGGGTCTTATGCCTCTGCTGGCATCTTTGGGAGGAAGCCTCCAGTGCCGGAGAGCAGTGTCCCACATGGGAAGTAGGTCCTGGATTCCCACTGACACCCCGTGACTGCCCACTCCCCCCCACTCCTGACTCCCAGGTACAATTCGGCCAAGAAGGACAATGACTTCATCTACCACGAGACTGTCCCAGCATTGGACACTCTTCAGCCTGTAAAAGGTCGGGGAGCCAAGAGGTGGGGGCAGGAGTGACGCTGGGATGGGGACAAGACACAGGAGGCTGCCTCCAGGACTCTTTGTGGGCCTGATCCCCACAATTCCTATGCCCTCAGGAGCCCCCTTGGTAAAGCCCTTGCCAGTGAACCCCACAGATCCAGCTGTTACAGGCCCTGACATCTTTGCCAAACTGGTACCCATGGCTGCCCACGAGGCCTCGTCACTGTACAGGTGGGTGGAGAGTGGCACAGAGGGAAGTGAGGTGTCCCAAGATGTGGGTCTCCAGCAAATGCTCTGTTGCTTCTGCAGCGAGGAGAAGGCCAAGCTGCTTCGGGAGATGATGGCCAAGATTGAGGACAAGAATGAGGTCCTGGAGTGAGTGTGGGACTCGGGCCAGGAGGCAGAGGCAGGCGGCACTTCCCTGGCCTCTGGGGGCCCCAGGGCTGCCTGTGCTGGGAGAGGAATGAAATGTCTGTTCTGAACAGGTTTCCCAACGCTGCCTTCCTGCCCAGGGTGATGGGGCTAGTGTGGAAGGCAGGAGTCATGTCTTGGGAGGAGGAGGTACCTTCTGTCCCACTGTTTCCAGCAGTGCCCTGGGCACGTTCTGTGGGTCCAGGCCAGACCTAGTAGTAGGGGTCCAAGGTCCGATTTGCTCTATATATAGAGACTGCAGATTCAGTGGTGAGGCTCGCCCTAGCAGCTCCTTTGACGTGGTCAGAGTTGGGTCAGCAGCCACCTGATCCTGTTGCCCCCCACAGCCAGTTCATGGACTCAATGCAGTTGGATCCCGAGACCGTGGACAACCTTGATGCCTACAGTCACATCCCACCCCAGCTCATGGAGAAGTGTGCAGCCCTCAGTGTCCGGCCTGACACTGTCAAGAACCTCGTCCAATCCATGCAAGGTGAGTGAGGGCAGAGCAAGCAGGTGGAGGTCATCTGCTGTGGCCTCCTCCGTGTCCCAGGTCACTGAGGATGGAGGCTGCACCCTTCTAGGCCCTGGCTCAGGCATCCACGTCCACTCTTCTGGATCAGCGTACCTTGTGCACCCTACATCTGTGGAGCTTAGTGTGCGCTGGGCCTCACTCAAGCCATGACCTGAGGGGGCGGCTCTGTCTCTCGGGGGAGGGTCCCATGGGTGCCCAGTTGGCCTGCCTCAGGGGGCACCTACAATCCACCCCCTCAGTGCTGTCGGGCGTGTTCACGGATGTGGAGGCCTCCCTGAAGGACATCAGAGACCTCCTGGAGGAGGATGAACTGCTAGAGCAGAAGTTCCAGGAGGCGGTGGGCCAGGCTGGGACCACCTCCGCTGCCTCCAAGGCTGAATTGGCCGAGGTGAGGCGAGAATGGGCCAAATACATGGAAGTCCACGAGAAGGCCTCCTTCACCAACAGCGAGCTGCACCGTGCCATGAACCTGCACGTCAGCAACCTGCGCCTCCTCAGCGGGCCACTGGACCAGGTTCGGGCTGCCCTGCCCACACCAGCCCTCACCCCAGGTGAGCCTTGCCCGACCCCATGGGGAGACTTGAGCTGGGGGTTTCTGTGGCCTCACTGACCGCTGCTGTCCACAGAGGACAAGGCCGTGCTGCAGAACCTAAAGCGCATCCTGGCCAAGGTGCAGGAGATGCGGGACCAGCGTGTGTCCCTGGAGCAGCAGCTGCGTGAGCTTATCCAGAAGGATGACATCACTGCCTCGCTGGTCACCACAGACCACTCAGAAATGAAGGTGGGCTGGATGAGTAGGGTGGAAGGGCTCTGGCTTTGGGCTCCACCCTTAGGAGTTGAGGCCCTGAGTGTCACCCCCACCCCTCCCTCAGAAGCTATTTGAGGAGCAGCTGAAGAAGTACGATCAGCTGAAGGTGTACCTGGAACAGAACTTGGCTGCCCAGGACCGCGTCCTCCGCGCGCTAACAGAAGCCAACGTGCAGTACGCGGCTGTGCGGCGGGTGCTCAGTGACCTGGACCAAAAGTCAGTGCCCAGCCCTCTGCTCTTGCCCGGAGCCGCCTGGAGTTCTTGCCACTGTGGCTCACCTGGTGCTGGCCCTTCTGCTCACCAGGTGGAACTCCACGCTGCAGACCCTGGTGGCCTCATATGAAGCCTATGAGGACCTCATGAAGAAGTCGCAGGAGGGCAGGGACTTCTATGCGGACCTGGAGAGCAAGGTGGCCGCTCTGCTGGAGCGCACGCAGTCCACCTGCCAGACCCGAGAAGCTGCCCGCCAGCAGCTCCTGGACAGGTGGGTGGGACCCTGGGGCTATGGTGCAGCTCGGGTCCAGACAGGCTGGGCTGATGGGGGCCTGTCCCACAGGGAGCTGAAGAAGAAGCCGCCACCACGGCCCACGGCCCCAAAGCCACTGCTACCCCGAAGGGAGGAGAGTGAGGCAGTGGAGGCAGGAGACCCCCCTGAGGAGCTGCGCAGCCTGCCCCCTGACATGGTGGCTGTCCCACGACCGCCCGACACCTTCCTGGGAACTGCCACCCCACTCCACTTTCCTCCCAGCCCCTTCCCCAGCTCCACAGGCCCAGGACCCCACTACCTCTCAGGCCCAATGCCCCCTGGTACCTACTTGGGCCCCACGCAGCTTATACAGCCCAGGGCCCCAGGGCCCTCTGCAATGCCCGTGGCACCTGGGCCTGCCCTCTGCCCAGCCCCTGCCTATACCCCAGAGCTGGGCCTTGTGCCCCGCTCCTCCCCCCAGCATGGCGTGGTGAGCAGTCCCTATGCGGGGGTAGGGCCAGCCCCACCAGTTGCAGGTCTGCCCTCGGCGCCACCTCCTCAATTCTCAGGCCCCGAGTTGGCCATGGGGGTTCGGCCAGCCACCACCACAGTAGACAGCATCCAGGCACCCATCTCTAGCCACATGGCCCCAAGGCCAAACCCCACCCCTGCTCCTCCCCAGCCCTGCTTCCCGGTGCCCCCACCACAGCCACTGCCCACACCTTACACCTACCCCGTAGGAGCCAAACAACCCATCCCAGCCCAGCACCACTTCTCTCCTGGGATCCCCACAGGTTTTCCAGCCCCGAGGATTGGGCCCCGGCCCCAGCCCCAGCCCCAGCCCCAGCCCCAGCCCCAGCCCCAGCCCCAGCCCCATCCTTCACAAGCATTTGGGCCTCAGCCCCCACAGCAGCCCCTTCCACTCCAGCATCCGCACCTCTTCCCACCCCAGGCCCCAGGACTCCTACCCTCACAATCCCCCTACACCTATGCCCCTCAGCCTGGGGTCCTGGGGCAGCCGCCACCCCCCCTGCACACCCAGCTCTACCCCGGTCCTGCTCAAGACCCTCTGCCACCCCACTCGGGGGCTCTACCTTTCCCTAGCCCTGGGCCCCCTCGGCCTCCCCATCCACCGCTGGCCTATGGTCCTGCCCCTTCTACTAGACCCATGGGCCCCCAGGCAGCCCCTCTTACCATCCGAGGGCCCCCGCCTGCTGGCCAGCCCACCCCTAGTCCCCACCTGGTGCCTTCACCTGCCCCATCTCCAGGGCCTGGCCCAGTACCTCCTCGGCCCCCAGCAGCAGAGCCGCCCTCTTGCCTGCGCCGAGGCGCCGCAGCTGCAGACCTGCTCTCCTCCAGCCCGGAGAGCCAGCATGGCGGCACTCAGCCTCCTGGGGGTGGGCAGCCCCTCCTGCAGCCCACTAAGGTGGATGCAGCTGAGGGCCGTAGGCCGCAGGCCCTGCGGTTGATCGAGCGGGACCCCTATGAGCATCCTGAGAGGCTGCAGCAGTTGCAGCAGGAGCTAGAGGCCTTTCGGGGCCAGCTGGGGGACATGGGGGCTCTGGACACCATCTGGCGGGAGCTACAAGATGCGCAGGAACATGATGCCCGAGGCCGTTCCATCGCCATCGCCCGCTGCTACTCACTAAAGAACCGGCACCAGGATGTCATGCCCTATGACAGTAACCGCGTGGTGCTGCGCTCAGGCAAGGATGACTACATCAATGCCAGCTGTGTGGAGGGGCTCTCACCATACTGCCCCCCCTTAGTGGCCACCCAGGCCCCACTGCCTGGCACAGCTGCTGACTTCTGGCTCATGGTCCATGAGCAGAAAGTGTCGGTCATTGTCATGCTGGTTTCTGAGGCTGAGATGGAGAAGGTGAGGGGGTGGGGTGGGTGCCCATGAGGGCAGTGTGGGGTGGCAGGGCAGGGGACCTTGGAAAACCAGCCTTGTCTTGGCCTGTCTGTCCCTCAGCAAAAAGTGGCACGCTACTTCCCCACCGAGAGGGGCCAGCCCATGGTACATGGTGCCCTGAGCCTGGCATTGAGCAGCGTCCGCAGCACTGAAACCCATGTGGAGCGCGTGCTGAGCCTGCAGTTTCGAGACCAGAGCCTCAAGCGCTCTCTCGTGCACCTCCACTTCCCCACTTGGCCTGAGTTGTGCGTCCACTGCTCTGGATGGTGGTTGGGTGTCTGTGGGGGCTGTCCAGTCCTTGGTACTGGGAGGGGTACAGGCCTCAGATTAGGCCTGGCTCATAGGCCCTTCCCTGCCCCATCCTGTCCCACAGAGGCCTGCCCGACAGCCCCAGCAACTTGTTGCGCTTCATCCAGGAGGTGCACACACATTACCTGCATCAGCGGCCGTTGCACACGCCCATCGTCGTGCACTGCAGGTACAGGGTGGGCCTGAGGGTTCCTCCTCCTCCTCGGGCTCTTGGCCTGGCCTCATACTCCCTTCTTGGCACAGCTCTGGTGTGGGCCGTACGGGAGCCTTCGCTCTGCTCTATGCGGCCGTGCAGGAGGTAGAGGCTGGGAACGGGATCCCCGAGCTGCCTCAGCTGGTGCGGCGCATGCGGCAGCAGAGGAAGCACATGCTGCAGGAGAAGGTAAGGGAGGATCTGGGCAGGTGGACTGGGATGGGCCTTCTGTTGTGGGGTGATGGCCCCTGCCCAGCTGACCCAGCCAAATGCACCTGTGCAGCTGCACCTCAGGTTCTGCTATGAGGCAGTGGCGAGACACGTGGAGCAGGTCCTGCAGCGCCACGGTGTGCCCCCTCCATGCAAACCCTTGGCCAGCACAAGCATCAGCCAGAAGGTAAGGTTCCCTGGAAGCTGCTGGGGTGGCCACAGCCTTGGGACTCCCTCTCCTTACTCACTCTGTCTTCTCAGAACCACCTTCCTCAGGACTCCCAGGACCTGGTCCTTGGTGGAGACGTGCCCATCAGCTCCATCCAGGCCACCATTGCCAAGCTCAGCATCCGGCCTCCTGGGGGGTTGGAGTCCCTGGCTGCCAGCTTGTTAGGCCCTGAAGAGCCCCTAGGCCTGCCGCCAGCCAGCCTCCCAGAGTCTACCCCAATCCCATCTTCCTCCCCTCCCCCGCTTTCCTCCCCCCTGCCTGAGGCTCCCCAGCCTGAGGAGGAGCCGCCAGTGCCTGAAGCCCCCAGCTCAGGGCCCCCCTCCTCCTCCCTGGAGCTGCTGGCCTCCTTGACCCCAGAGGCCTTCTCCCTGGACAGCTCCCTGAGAGGCAAGCAGCGGATGAGCAAGCAGAACTTTCTGCAGGCCCATAATGGGCAGGGGCTTCGGGCCACTCGGCCCTCTGACGACCCCCTCAGCCTTCTGGATCCACTCTGGACACTCAACAAGACCTGACCAGATTTCCCCTACCTGGTCCTTACACTACATCATCATCTCTCATGCCCACCCACCCACACCCAGCAGAGCCTCTCTGGGCAGTCTCTTACTCCCATTCCTGCTGCCTTCAGCCCTGCCTGGCCCAGCCCGCACCCCTGTGGGGTGGAGATGCACCGCAGGCTCTGGGTCAGGTTCTGCTCCTTTATGGGACCTGACATTTTTCAGCTTTCTTTGCTACTGAAATAATAAACCACCCTGTTCTGTGGACCGTGTCTGAGTCTGCCCATCGCCGCCTCAGCTCCAGTAGCACAACAAGGAACTCAGCACCTTTCATGAATGACAGGATGGTACCAGACTGCCACACCACCAGGACAGTTTAAAGGCCCCGCAGCTCTGGCTTGCTCATCCACCACTCTCTTGCATGCTCTACGTTTCCTCAGCAGCTCTGTGGAGGATGCAGGCAGGGAGTGTGCACGATTCCAAGAAACACAAGTAGCTCCCAAAGTCCCTGACAGATGTGTTTTTTTTAAAAAAAGTTTAATATTATTACAGTTAGGCAGCGGCCGGAAGATACTCAAGCTCCTTCCCCCAGGTCCAGGTCCAGTGCTTTGGCCCCCACACAGCACCCCAGCCCCCTGCCTGGGCAGGGAGGCCCTGCACTTAGTCCAGCTTCTCCAGCACGGAGGGCACATACACCAGGCTGAGCTCACTGCCGAAGTTGCAGACAATGGCAGCATTGTCCAGCACCAGGATCTGGCGGGCAGGCTGGGCCTCACTGTTCTTCCCCAGGTAGACTGTCTGTAATAGGTCGCCGTAATTTAGGTCCCAAAAGGAGACACAGCCCTGGCCACCGGTCACCAGCAGGTTGTCTGAGATGACACCTAAGCTTGCACCACAGCCAAGGTCCTAGAGGCAAGGACATGACAAGCTCATTCCTGAGTCCTTCCCTAAAATGCCAAAGATCCTATGACCCTGCCCCCTCTACCTGCTGAATGGAGTAGAACTTGATGCCCGTGCTGCGGTCCCAGATGCTGATGAGGTCATCCAGGCCACTGCTGATGACGCAGGAGGTGGTACAGGTCAGGGAGGTGACATCCCCACGGTGAGCAAACATGTGGCTGACCCGGCTACCAGTCAGTACATCCCACAGGCAGATGGCCCCATCTTGTCCTCCACTGGCCAATACCATGGTCTGGGGAAACAGGCCAGGGGAGCAGGGTCACCGTGGTGGAGTACCTCTGTCAGCCATGGTGTCCCTGTGCCCCGGTGGGTGGGACCTTTACTTTGCTTCCCAGAAGACCCCTGGGAACCAGCTCCCAGGAGTCAGCAAACATGGACCACAGACCTGGCTCTGTACTCCCCTATCCTACCCACAGCCCCCTGCGGGCCCCTCACCTGGTCAATGTACACGGTCGTGATGGCCCCTGAGTGGCCCTGCAGGGTGAAGAGGCAGCACGAGTCCTCCAGACGGAACACCTGGGACAGGGATGGGCCTCAGGTTCCGGCCTCTGGGATTTTCCAAGTCATGCTTTGGCCAGGAAACACCCTCCATCCTTCACCAGGACTCCTCCAGCCTCTCCCTGGCGAATGCACTGGGCTCCCACCCCGTGCCAGGCCGCTCCACCCAAGAGAAGAGACAATACTCACTCTCAGTGTGTGGTCTTGGCTCCCAGTCACCAAGCGCCCGGCAGCAGCTTTCAAGGCTGTGATGGGTTTTTGGTGTGCACAGGGCACTGTGTGGGTCAGGTGACAGGCCACAGTGTCACTGCTGCTGTACATCGGAGAGGCAGGGGAACTGCCCCGCCCTGAGGTCCCTGAGGACAAATGGCCAAGTGAAGGATCTCTGAGAAGGCAACAGGCAGACGGCCCCTGCACATCCCACCAAGTGTGAACACTTGCCCGCCCAGGCCCTCTGACCTCTAAACTGCAGGGGGCTGAGGGCAGTGTGGGTCTCCAAGGAGAAGAAATCAAGGGAACCGTTAAGCCTCGCAGCCACAATCCTGGAAGAGAAGAACAGCTGCCAGGGGCCTCTCCCTCAGAGCCCCAACCCTGGGGCTCAGCATGTGGGCACAAGAGAGATAAAGAGCCAGTTCAAGAAAGGACAGGAGAGACATGGCCAAGAAGCAAGCACATGGTGCCAGAACCGATGCTGGAGCCAGAGGGCAACTCCTAATATTAACCTCCTTGTGCCTCAGTTTCTTCATCTGTAAAATGGGGATAAGAGTACCCACCTCACAGGATGGTCATGAGAATCAAATGGGCTGACGTGTAAGCACCTGGTGAACATCATGTAAGCTTGTAAATTAAAACAAAAACAAGTGGAGGGCTCCATGTAGCCCGGAGCTGAAGGGAAGGCTGCTGAGGGGAAACAGGAGGCAGGGTGGGCTGTGCTGGGCGCTGGGGGAGCCTGCCTTCTCCATCACACAGAAGCAGCTTCAACTCAAGCATAGTCCAAACCAATTCCTGTTTTCACAAAGAAACAAGGATTTTCTTTGCTCCCCACAATTCGTAGGTACAGTCTGACAGGCAGGGATGGGTAAACTTGTCCAGTAACCCCAAAGCCTTAAAGCACACGGGGTTCAAAATCTTATGGCAGCAAAAGGCAATGGATGTCTACAACCTCTGCCTATGAATTTGAAGGGCCCACACCAGACCTGAGCAAGCCACAGTGTATGCCTGGAAGTGAGTGGACAAAGAGAGACTACAGTCACCAGGAACCCTGAGGGTCAGGCTGAGACACTGGGGCTTTTCTTAAAGCTAAAACAGGCAGCAAAGGAAAATTTCCAAAGAGCATGGAAGAACCTGGTGAACTTGGCAGGCTGGAGGGGAGGATGTTGGCCGAGGCCTGTATAGAACCTGAGGTGACAGGAATGGTGGCAGCAGCCACTGGCAGAAATCAACAACACTAAGGTCAAGGCACACCCCCCTCCCCAAGGAAAAACAGAGGTTCCAGCTCTAGCTTAGATGGTGCTGCCACCAACAGTCGAGGGGCCTTGAAGGAGGAGCCAGTGTGGGACAGACAGGGGAAGATGTTTGGCAGAAGGCACCTGGCCATGGGTGGAGACCCAGGTTCACCAGCTCAGAGGTGGGAGCCAGTCCGGGTGTGTGTGGACGGACCCTGGGGGACGCCCCAGCTTGCTGAGTAGGGCAAGCACAACAGGAGCAGGGAGACAGCAGAGAACAGAGAACAGCCCCCAGCGGCCAAGAAGAGAGAGTGCTGCAAGCGCCTTTTCCATAACTAAAAATGCAACCAAGACACCCCCAAGGCTCAATATTGACAAGCTTACAGAGAAACTGGCTTCACTGAGAAGGGCGAGAAAGGACAAGAGTGTCTCACTCCCCACCGTCACAGTGCTTAAGACCCTGGGAGCTCGCCGTGTGCCAGGCCCTATTCCCAGCACTTCACACCCGTAACACTTTTAGTTGTCACCCTCCCATCCAAGTGGACTGCCCTCTGCTCACAGGTGTGGGGCTGGACACCAAGAAGGTCAAGCGAGTCAATACAACACTGGAAGGGCGCCAGTACTCAAGACTCGGAGAGTATGGCCTGGCCAACAAAGGCTGGGGACATCTGGGGCTAAGGCAGGCCAGCTCACCTTTTGTCCAGGAAGACCAGAGCGGTGATGCCTGAGGAGACCTCCTCGCTGCTACAGCACAGCACCCCTTCAATGGCGTCCCACACCTGTGAGTCCAGAGGCCGTGAGCACCTGCACGCTGGGAAGGCCCACAATCCCCGGGCAGACAGTCCCTCGGCCCACCTCCAGCCCCTCTGCCCACCTCCAGCCGGCCGCTGCTCCGCCCCACCACGATGAGACCGCCCTGCAGCTCCAAGCTCCAGATGGAACCCTCCGCGCTGGGGGCCCAGGCGAGGGAAGGGGAGCCCTTCTCGGGGGAGCTACCCTCGTCCTCAGGGGACTGGGGCAGCACCGGCCCAGGCGAGGGTGGGCGCAGGGATGGCGTGCAGACGGCCGCCAGCCCCTCCTCCTGGTACACCCGCTGCACCAGGCGGCTGAAGTCATAGCCCGGGGAGTCCCGAGTGTGGCCACAGACTACCCGGTGCCGGGGCTCGGGCTGAGTGGGCTCTGAGGGCCGTGGCTGTGCCGAAAAGTTGGTGTCGATTAAGCAGGTGAGGTCAGGCT
>PVKP010034067.1:0-24436 GCA_004027715.1 Plecturocebus donacophilus | reverse complement strand
GAGCACCCAGATACATAGGGCAAGTTCTTAATGACTTACAAAGAGACTTAGACTCCCACACAATAATAGTGGGAGACTTTAACACTATACTGTCAATATTACATAGATCAACGAGATAGAAAATCAACAAGGATATCCAGGACTTGAACTCAGACCTGGAACAACTAGACTTAACAAATATTTACAGAACTCTCCTCCCCAAATCCACAAAACATACATTTTTCTCAGCATCACATTATACCTATCTTACAAGTGACCACATAACTGGAAGTAACTCACTCCCCAGCAATTGCATAGCATTTCACAGGTTTGAATAAAATATTGGTTGGCTGCTTATTTGTTATTTTCATCCCCTATTCCTTCCTGTCTCCATTGTTAAACACAATTATTGGCATAAAAGAAGTTTTTAATACCCATTTTTAGACTGTATTCTAGCCTGGGCAATAAAACAAGAATCCCATTCTCTCTCCCTCTTTCTCTTCCTCTTTCTCTCTTTCATTCTTTTTTTTTTCTTTCTTTTGCTGTTTCTTTCTCCTTTTCTCTCTTTTTCTAAAATCTCTTCCTCTTTCTCTTTCATTCTTTCTTCTTTCTTTTGCTGTTTCTTTCTCCTTTTCTCTCTTTTTCTAAAATCTCTTCCTCTTTCTTTCTCTTTCTTTTTTCTTTCTTTTGCTGTTTCTTTCTTTCTCCTTTTCTCTCTTTTTCTAAAATCTCTTCCTCTTTCTTTCTTTCATTCTAAAAAAAAAAAAAAATTGGTGAGCTTTATCATACATAAATTATATCTTGATAAAGCTAACCAAATAAAGGGAAATAATAAAGTATAATGAGATACCATTTTACAACCATCGTCTGTAAAAACTTTAGAGTCCAAAATGAGTAAGAGCTGACAAGGAACTGGAGCAACAGGTAGCTTACGCATATATTACTACTGGGAGCAAAGACTGCTAAACCATTTTGGAGCACTAAGGATGTACACAACTTATGACTGGCAATTTTACTTCTAGTTATACAGAAAGCCCTTACCCTTGTGCTTTAGGAAACACATACAAAACTGACTCCAGCAGCTCTGTTTTTTCAAAAGCAAAGAAAATGAAAACAACATAAATGTTCATCAAGAGAAGGTGGAATAAGTAAACTGTGGTAAGTCATACAGGAATCAACTGTGTATCAGAAACATAATGTTGATAAAGTTGCAGCAGGAACATACAGTATGTTTCCATTGGCTTAAAACTTAAAAATATTATTTGTAGCTACATACATATGTGAAGAAGTATAGAGACATGCACGGCTGCTAATGAACACTGAAATTAGGATTGTGATGATCATCTCTAGCGGGGAAGACAGGAAGACAGATACAGTAGGGAAAGGGCTTAAACTATTTTGCTTATGTTTCATTTCTTAAACTGGGTGATAAGTACATGAATATACATATTTCATATAAAATCACTTTTTTCAAAACAAAAAGGACTCAATTACCTTGCTGAAGGTGACATTGCATCCTCTTGCAGGAAATGGCAGAAATAACATTTTAGTATATTATTAATATTTTAGAAGTTGCCTCACTTAAGGCAATCATGAAAAATAATTATGTGAAAGAAACGTTTCAGTTGTGATATTTTTAAACATCTGTAATATTTTATCTAATTGCTTCTTTTGAACTGGTAATTTATTCTAAATAGCAATTTGGGATACAAAATTATCTCATTCTAAGTTTTTCTCTGTACATTATAGACAAGGACTTATAAATAAATAGTTCTAAGTTAAGTGGCTTTGGGGCTTCTGAGATGCCAATGACGTCATGGAGGAAATGAAATTATGAGTACTCTTTAAGAGCTCATATTCAATTATCACTGTCGAGATACCCTAGAGGAGATAGAGTTCTAGAAGCCAGCACAAGTTTATAGTTCTGAAATATAAATTCTCCAGTCTTCATGACTCATAATTCAAAAAGCATAAACATTCACTAACAGAGTAACAAACTGAGAAATCTACTTGGATTTCTGGGCTGTTTCTTTTACTTGGTAAAAAGACACAAAATACAAACATGAAAAAACAATACTTTAATTCACTGAGGCCTACATTATGCCACTTTGAGGTTGCTTTTAACAAAAGCAACTTTGAGGTTACTTTCTTTGTTAAATTCTAACTTATCTCCTATACTGACACTAAAACATACACACAAATATTTACTGGCAGTTTAAAAAGATGTTATATAACTTTCTATTTTCAGTCGCACTTCAGGTAAATAGTTATTCACCAATGAGCATTTTTAAGGAATTAAGATATACTTATTTAACTTCCCGTTTTTGAAAAGAGTATGTATTTTATCAACTCAATGTACAAAGTAAGAAAAACCATCAACAGCTCAAAGCATTCTAAACCAAAGAGCAAACTCAATAGCATCGAGCATTAACTTTTTAAGAACAGGGTTGAATCTAAAGAAACTGCTTTCATTTTACTTTCAAATTGTGTAAGAATCTATAGAAAGGTTTTAGCCAGTCTGTCTTCATTTTAGTTATGTCAAATTTGGTTATGAGCTTCCCCTTTTATTAGTCAATAATCTGTACTTTTTATGAAAATCCCAAAATGAGAACTTTTACAAGTTTAAAATATTTTTAGAAAATTAAAACAATGAAACTTCAGAATGAAAAAAATAGGGAGTTAGCGATGCTACTACTTATATAAAGCATTAATAGCAACTCAAGATTTTATTAATTTTTTTTTAACTTTGGATCACTTAAATCAAAAGCAACTCAAGATTTTGACCTGACTATACAGAGAATGTTTCCATTTTCTGATGTTAACCATGAAATACAGAATTTGTAAAAAGAAAGCTTCCTGATAAAATTAAATGCAATCTCTATTCTAAAACACTCAAACACTCAAATGATGGCGGTATATAATGCCTTAGGCGGTCCTTAAATCCAAACATACACAATTTTTCTCTTTCATTGATAAACATTTTATATATATATATGTAAAACTTTTTGAGCACATGTTTGAATGCTCCAGGACAGAGACCTGGACATGGAATTACTGCGTAGAAAGATATAAGCAATTTAAAATTTTGATAAATGTTTTAAAATTGGTCTCCAAGATGGTAGCGTATGAGAGAACTATTCTCCCATGTTCTAGCCAACACTTGACAAAACCGGATTAAAAATGTTGTGCCAAATAAATGGAAGTTTTAATATGTATTTATATAATTACTAGGGAAGCTGAATATATCTTTTTGCATATTTATTGATCATTTTTATTTCTACTATGAGAACTGCTGTTTATATCCGTTGCCTGTTTTTCTACTAAGTCTTTTTCGTATTGACTTATAAGGGTTCCTCATTTTTGAGTATTCATCTTTAGCCTGTTATATAGCTATTTTTCTTAGTCTGTCATTTATATCTTTTAATTTTATCTATGTGTTTTAACATGAATGCTTTTCATGAAGAGCATTAATATTTTGATCCCAAGAAAGTACCATATTTATAAAAGCTATTTTATCAACTCTAAGAAAACCAAATCTTATCCAATCTCAGAAAAAACCCTAAGGTCAGCCGGGCACGGTGGCTCATGTCTGTAATCCTAATACTGTATTTATTTATCCACCGCTGAGGCGAGTGGATCATGAGGTCAGGATTTCGAGATCAGCCTAATCAACACAGTGAAACCCTGTCTCTACTAAAAATAAAAAATTAGCCAGGCATGGTAGTACATGCCTGTAATCCTAGCTACTCAAAGAGGCTAAGGCAGGAGAATCGCTTGAACCCGGGAAGCCGAGGTTGCAGTCAGCCAAGATCACGCCACTGCATTCCGGCCTGGGTGACGGGGCAAGACTGTCTCAAAAAAAAACCAAAAACAAAACCAAGAAAACACTAAGGTTTATAAATGTGAAAATATGGGAACACAGAAAAGCCAATGACAAAATATTCTGAATTTAGCTCTTATTGTCCCAACAGGTTACAGAAATAATTGCCTATGAGCAATTACAGCACTGTCATTTGCACAAAATTTCATGTTGAAGTCCACCTCACTCACCTACAGATTTGTCTGCCATGCCCACATCTCTAGACGTCCAGCGACAAAATCCACATGCCAGGTAATAGGCTTTTTTCAAGGTGGTCTTGGCTGGGTCATCTGGAAGCTGTGTGGAGATGCTTGTGGCCCGGGTAGAGAGGGTGTGCATGCAGCCAGGACAGTCAAAGCAATTGGCACATCTGTGACGTGACAAACACAACCATTCATTCATTTAACAAATATTATCAAGCACCTACTATGTGCCAGACATTGTTCCAGGTGTTAGGAATTCAAGAGAGAACAAATATAAAAACAAGTGTCTCTCAAGAAAAAAACAACAACAACGTTCTTACCAACTTTGTTTTAACAGTTCAAAAGTACTATATGTTCATTATTTTTAAAAAATATGCAATTATTACCTAAGTAAGAATTTGAGCCCAACCCAATCATACTCCACAGAGAGAATAATTGTTAAGAGATGGAGTTTACTATTCCAGACTCTTTTTATGTTTGTTTTGATCACAAAGATTTCTGAGGAAAAGAGAAGTAATTCCTCACAATAATTCTGAAGTCACAGCTTACGCCTTTAGAAAGGACAGACCAACTGTGCTATAGAAAACTTAGAGTCAACAACACAAGAAGCTGTGAAACTGGATTTGGAAAATAGCTGACTGCTGTGCCAGAGAGCTGAAACAGATACCAAACAATGCTATCAAACTGGAATGGTTGAGAAGCAGTACTTTTCCAGGGCTTTCTGTTCTCTCCTTAAATGCTACTCTTCCTAGTGCTCAGTCAACTTCTCCTTTAGGAGGTCCCTGTGTCTTGTTGTTTTTAACTCTCTCACCACCACAGATTATCAAGATTTCGCCTGCAGTCCTGTACTTGCCTTGAAGTTCTGTTCTATAATATAACTTGCATTATCTGTTATAGTCTCCCATATGGATACTATCAAAAGAAGTTAATAATAGTACTCACCTTATAAGGAAGCTTTGAGGATTAAATGATAAAAATTAATTTGTAAAAAGCATACACAACAGTATCTGGTTATCAGGGGTTACTTCTCAGGGCAGGAAAGACAAATAATAGTGGTTCACATCCACTAGGGTATAGGGGATATGACTAATAGCAAAAGGACTTTCACTTCAAGCTAAAAACTAAACACCATCCAGGAGCAATGAGCACGCCTAGCAGCCACACCTTGGTTTCTAAGACGATTCTCCAATAAAGTGAACCAAGGCTCCTTGGAGAAACAACTGTAAGGCTGAGACAAAGAATATACAAGATGAGGCCAGGTATAGTGGCTCATGCTTGTAATCCTAGCACTTTGGGAAGCCAAGATGGGTGAACTCCTTGAGCCCAGGAGTTTGAGACCAGCATGGGCAACATGGCAAAACCCTGTCTCTACAAAAAATACAAAAATTAGACAGATGTGGTAGCATGTGCCCATAGTCTCAGTTACTTAGGAGGCTGAAGTGAAAGGACGGCTTAAGTCTGGGAGGCTGAGGATACAGTGAGCCAAGACTGCACCACTGCACTTCAGCCTAGGCACCAAAGCCAGACCCTATCTCAAACACACACTGCCTGCCCCCACCACACACACAAAATACGCACAAGATGAGTCTGGAGTATCTTGTAGTACTGGCAGGAAAATGATCCAAGTAAAAATGAACAGAACTCTCCCCTGCCCCTAATGATGGGGGTATGCCAAAGGGATCTAGGAGTCAACTGAAAGAGTTCCCAATAGCCAAAGCTGAAATAATTTGAGCAAAATAAATAAATAAATAAATATAGTAGTATTGGATTATAATCCAAAGTGTAAAATAAACATTCATGATCCCACTGTCCTATAAGTGATTTAAAAAATAAATAAATGGGGGAGAAGACACAGATCTTCCATGCAAAAGAATTCCAAGTCCAAATAATTTATGCAGATAGTCCTCAAGGACAGGGGAACAAAATTCTGTAGTCTTTAAGTATGGTCTGTGACAGTGATTTTCCTTCCAAAGACTAAAGTACAAAAAAGAAGGAAAAACAGTAACTTTACCGTGGAGAAACCTGACAAACACTAGCTCATGCCAGATAATCAAGGTTAACACCAACAGTGATAAGTCACATTCATTGTATTTACCCTTGACATGACATAATGAAAGATAGCACTTTACCTGTGGTTCTCCTCCCCAAAATACATTCCCCCTGGTCTGATGAAAAAAAAACATGACGCAAATCCTAATGGAATGATGTTCTATAAAATACCTCTCCAGTACTCAATACTTTTGAGGTCATTAAAACCAAGGGAACTTTAAGAAACTATCACACCCAAGAGGAGCCTAGGGAGACGTGACTACTAAATATAATGTGATATCCTGGAAAGAATCCTGGAAAACAAGGAGACTAGGGAAAAACTAAGGAAATTTGAATAAAATGTAGTTTATTTAATAATAATATATCAATATTGGATCACTAATTGTAACAAATATACCACACTAATGTAAAAGGTTAACAACAGGGTTGACTGGATGTGAGGTAGATGGGAATTTTCCCTACTATCTTCACAATAATTCTAAAATATAAAACTGTTCTAAAGTAGAAAATGTATTTCAAAAAGCAAAGGGCATTTCATCTTTGGCAATGGTGAAGCTCAAAAATGAAAAACAGCTGGTTAAAAAAGTTAATTCCCTGTGTCTTTTTAGCCAGATATTTTAGAAAACAGTCAAGGAAAACAGGAAAAAAAAAAAAAAATCGATCCAGGTCTTACCTATTCTTTTTTAGTTTGGCTTCAGCCGACGGCATATTTTCTAAGCAACTGGGACAATAATGGGAGTCCACCTAGGAAGAAACAAGGAAAAAAAAAAAAAAAAAAAGAAGAAGAGAAACTCAGCTTGTGTATATGTCTTGTCAAACAGTGAATTTTAAAATAGGTTATACTGTAGCAGAAAGTAGATTGTTTTCAACTTAGGGTTTATTCTTCAGTCACCTGTTTTTATTTTTGTTTTTGATTTTTTGCCTTCCAGATTTTAAAAACCCTTCATTTTTCTGATCTTTCTTATTCTCTCTCATCAGGATTTTACGTGTTAAAAGATGTTTATTTAATAATCTATAGTTTCCAATTGAATTCCATAGAATTCTATGATAATCTTATAAAGAGATTAATAAAATAATCTAATTTGTAAAGCTGTGATCAAATATCCTCCTATCTAGGCTAGCTTTATATGACTATAAAAACTTGACTATACTTTAATTGTTAAAGAAAATTTCTTAAAAGATTTTTCATTATTGAAGTAATACACGTTCACTGAAGAAAAGCATAAATTAATATTTACATAGTCAGCTATAGCCAACCAATGAGTTTTTTTTCTTTTTTTTTTGAGATGGAGTATCTCATTCTGTTGCCAGGCTGGAGTGCAGTGGCCTGATCTCGGCTCACTGGAACCTCCGGGTCCTGAGTTCAAACAATGATCTAAAATTAAAATTAAAAAAAACAAAGAAAAAAAATGTAAAAAAGAAAAAAAAAATGAAAAAAAAAAAACAAAAAAAAAAACCAAAAAACAGTTCTCCTGCGTCAGCCTCCTGAGTAGTTGGGACGACAGGTACATGCCACCATGCCCAGCTAATTTTTTGTATTTTTAGTAGAGACAGGACAATAAACAGACAAGCTGAATTTGAAAAAGAGACAAAAAGGAATGACTTGTATTTTGCCTTTTTTGATGAGTCAGTGCAGATATTAGTTAGCAATACTGTATTTTATGTTCCTGGAGATTATTTGAGCAACAACTTTATTAATCTTTTCAAATTGGTCTGTTTATAGCAGATAATGAAAAAAGCCAGTTTCTATCATAGTATTTATGTACCAGTGATTGTCTTTTCATTTGCAGGTGACTAAAGTTCTATAACTTACTTCAATAATGAGAAATCTTTAAAACATTTCCCTTAACAAAGGAAGTTTTTACAGTCATATAAAGCTAGCCTAGATAGAAGGATATTTGATCATAACTACAAACTGGATTATTTTATTAATCTCTTCATCAGATTATCATAGAATTTTATGGAGTTCACCTTGTTGGCCAGGATGGTCTCATCTCCTGACCTCATGATCCACCAGCCTCGGCCTCTCAAAGTGTTGGGATTACAGGCGTAAGCCACCATGCCCGGCCCAATCAGAGATTTTTAAACAAATTAACGGGATAGTCTTACTGTATTTAATTCAAAAACTGGAGTCTAAAAATTAAATTCATTTTATTTTTTAAAAGTCAGAATAATTATGTTCTTTAATGTAGGTCCTATTTGACAATTATAGAACTCTAGTCACCTGCAAATGAAAAGACAATCACTGGAACATAAATACTATGATAGAAACTGGCTTTTTTCATCATCTGCTATAAACAGGCCAATTTGAAAAGATTAATAAAGTTGTTGCTCAAATAATCTCCAGGAACATACAGTATTGCTAACTAATATCTGAACTGATTCATCAAAAAAGGCAAAATACAAGTCATTCTTTTTTGCCCTCTTTCTAAATTGTGCTTGTCTGTTCATGTGCAGCTCCAGACCCAGATTCTCCATTAGAACTTCATGGCCTGCCCCAGCCCTCAGAACCTCATCTTTCCCTAAACTCTGACGGCCTCCACATCACAGGTACACATCAGGCTGTAAAAGATGCTACCACAGACTGGATGTCCCAATTGAAGACAGCCTTAGAGACAGATCATGGAGACTGAGCACTCTATGCACCACAGGAGAACATGATCCAATAAATTCTGGAGGTGGAGCTGGAATAGGGAATCATCAAGGAGATACACATAAGTGCTAATGGAGATGAGAAGAAAAATGAAAGCCGTATTTTTAATATATACGATCTTTCTTGTATTATTTAATTGCTTTTCTTGACTATTCCTATTATGAAAATATCTTCAATAAAATAATTAATAATATATAAAATGGCTTATAGTATGTGGTTTTCATATGCAATTTAACAGTCCTGGGATCTTCAGTAAAAAAACAATTCTGAGTCAGGCTGTTTAGATTCAAATCCAGGTCCTCCCTCCCACCCCCAAATTACTGGCAGTGTGATTTACAGCAAACACTCTGTATCTGGTTCCTTTACCTATAAAAAAATTTTTTTTAAAAGGTATCCACTTTATTGGTTTGGACAGATTACATAAAGCACATGGCATATAGCAAGTACTAAATAAGCAGTAACTATTATTATCACTAGGTTTTTTACTATATTATGGCTTATTAAACAACACATTTTATGTCTTATTCGCCTTTTAATCCCTAAAGCTTACTGAATAAATGAGATGTGCCAGGCACTGCAGAAGTTTTGGGGTTTTGTTATTTGGTGACTTTTTACTGGCCGGGGTCTTCTTTTTGAGCAATCCAACTTCGGACGCCCACTTGTGCCAGCGAATAACAGCACCATTCTCTAGCTCCGTGAACTACACTTTCAGCTTCTTACATGATATGCTCTATTGTGAGCGCTTTTCACATAACTCACTCCGCCCCAGTCACTTTCCGGCTGCAGGCCTTGGCTTGAGTCAGGTACAGGGCAAGGCAGTCCGATGACTGCCCAGGTTCTGGACAAAAGAGGAGCAGAACTTCCAGGATGGGAGGGCCATGAATGAGAATGCCTGCGCCTCCCTCCATCCTCGAAATCAATCATGGAAAAGGGCTTTTTCGCCCCTCAAGTGGGCTGAACTTAAACACTCCCAGACCTTTCTCCGAGGTCCACCCAATTACCAAGCCCCATCGGAGACAGGCACTGTCCCTAAGTCAAGTGTGTCCAATCAGAGGCCGCTCTAGAACCAGAAGATCTGCTCAGCCCCACCCGAAGCTGCTCCTCCTTTCCAAGTGACAAATTATAAGCAAATTAAACCTCAGGCAAAGCCGAGTGACGGAAGACATAGCCAATCAGTGAGGAAGGAAAATAGCTCCAGCCCGCCGGTGGCAGTGACTAGGATGAACGCCGCGCCCCCCCACCCCCACTCTTCATGGGACGACTCCATTACCTCGTGAGACACACATTCCAGCGACCGCAGCTCGCTACAATAGCGGCAGAAGTAGAGCTGCGAGAGCGGGGCCCGAACCTTCTTTTCTCCCTGGACTAGATAGAGAACCCGGTCCGACTGCAGCAAGGACGCCATCTTGGGGAGGGAGGAGCCGACGACCCTCTGGCCGCATCACGTGACCCCAAGCCCAGCGCCTTCCTCGCCGCCTTCCCTACGTCTTCCTACGTAGACTTTGACGTTAGGCTTCCCACCTCGTCCGGCTCTGAGCCCGTCTAAAACCAGAGCGCGCGTGCGCAGCTGGGATCCCAGTTTTCTCCCCAACGTTGGGCCCGCCCCCCAGCGCTTCCTTGAACGTGCACAGCCCTTTCTGTCATTCGGTCTGGACTCGGCAGATTAGATCCATACAGGTTCAGTGAGCTCCTTTTATTCTTTTCTTCCAGAACGGAAAGCTGCTCTTTTGTGTTATTTACGACGGCCTCCCCTGCCCCACTTTCCAGGCGAGCTACCGGGAGACAAATGGAAGTTCTCAAAGGGACAGGGCTCCGTGGGGACTGAAAGACAAGAGTCACACCAGCAACTGTCTTCTGAGTCTTCCCAATGGCCTTTAGGGAACTTTCACGTACATTATCTCATTTGAAACTTTAGGCTGTGAGTTCCTCTACGCAGGTTTTGAGTACATCGTTAGCATTAGGTCTAAGCCTGTATTGTGGACCTCCAATAAGTATGAAAGGAGGGAATGAAATCAATGAACAATGTTGATAGGCGTCTACATTTTTCTAATGTGTAAACTAAGGCTTAGGTCTGTGTCTTGGGTGACAGCGACTATGTGAGACTGGTATTACGTGGGTGGTAAAAGAATTTATTGATAGTTTTAGGTAAAGTAATGCAGATTTATCTGAGAAGGTATGGAAAATACGTTGAAAGGTTGCAATGGGCAGACCAGCCAGAGAGGAGCTGATTTCAAGGAAACAAAGGCTTGGTGGAGATTTTATAGGATGGTTCTTGGGCTGCAGGGTGCTGTGCAGTACTGATAACTCCAAGGTTGCAGGGAGCTAACTTGCAGGTGTTTCGTGATAGCTGGGTGCAGGAAGATTGTGAATTATTTGCGCAGGAGGGCTGTGTGTCCTGCACCATGAAGAAAGGCAGACTTACAGCGCATCTGCTCTTTTTGCTTTCCCTTGGTCCGACCAGCCTGACTCCCTTCTTCTAATTAAGACTCTGCAGTATGTAAAATGACCATCTAGAGCTGCCTAGCAGAAACTGGAGCCTCTGTTGCCTGCCCCCTGGTCTATGTTTTTATAATTGTAGTAGTGTTGTATTTTTACCTGTCTGACGTTAGAGTTGGTGATTGAGAAGATAAGGAACTGAATACTATTAACAAACATTTATTGAGCACTTAAGTGCAGCACACTGTGTCAAAACTTTACATACATTATCTAATTTAATTCTTACAACTCCAAAAGGCATGTGGCAATATTTCTATTTTACAGAGCAGGAAACTTAGGCTCAGGGAAGTGCAGTGACTCCTCTATCAGGTTTCATAGATAAAGGTAGAACGCTGTTCTGACTCCAGTGCTTGCAGACATAACCCATATATATCCCGCCTTCAGCATATTTTCTAATATGGTGACGTTAATAATACCTTACATTTATGTAGACCTTTTCAACTTATTACAGTGCTAATCTCACAATTTATGGCACACTTTACCAATGGAGCCTAAAAGTCATTTCTTATTCACCAAGCAATAGCCTGGCACTAATTTAGTTTCAAAGGTGGCTTCTGCTCCTAGGAGAAAATATATTACTAGCCAACTTATTTGTAGTTATTTCTTTAGGTTAATGAATTCGTTGGCTTTCTAGTTTATAAACTAGTCTCTGCGGAGTTTAAATTCCCTTTTCTGGACTATGCTGTTAAAATGAAGTCCCAGAGCCTGCAGGCACAGAAAGGCTGCAGACTTGCGCTAACTCCACATAAAACAGACAGTTTTTAGAGCACTGCTTTTGTATAATTCAGTGGCCAATTATCTTGTCCCTGCTACATGCCAGATACTGGGGAGGGAACTAGCAATAAATGAGATACTTTCTGTCCTCAAAGGCTCAGAGTCTAAGCCCCAAGGCGGTGTTTCTCAAGTGTGGTACTGGATCACCTGCACAAGAATTACTTGAAGGATTTATAAATGTAGATTCAAGGCTCTGCCCAAGACCCAAATGAGAGTGTCTGGGGTAGAGTCCAAGAATCTAAATTTCTAACAAGCTCCCAGGTGAATCTCATGCCTACTAAATTGGAAAAGTACTGCTTTTTGATAATCACTTGTTTAATTTTCTGTCTTTGGCCTTGGAACTGGGCATGGTGGGCCTTATCTCTGATCCCTTTTGACCATTGATAACACTGCCTGGCAGGATATCAGATATTTTGCGCCCAGCATGCTATAGAAAATGGAGTTGCTTGTGGCAGAAAATGGAAACATTCTCTTGCCATGTCTCTCTCTTTGCGTTCAAGGGAACTGAATTCTATTCTTTATAAGTCCGGTTCCACAGAACCCTATCTGCCAGACTCTGAAAATTAGACTTGATTTTGGAGATCTGTGTTCCAGTGCCACTCCAGTTCCCTGGCCCAGGCTCTCCGCTAATCTTTTTATTAATAACTATATAATTAATACATGAATACATTATTTGGATTCCTCTGACAAACATGGTAGTGTGGAAGAGTTAACAGTCTATGGAGTAACTTTTCACCAGTCTAGGGTGTGAGCCTGTAAATAAATGTTCCCCTCTTGCTTCTCTTAGGCCCATTCCCCATGGTTCCTTAAAGGGTTCTAGCAGGATCAAGTCCAAGGTACGCACAATGGTGACCAGTTTGATAATGTAGCCATGTGTTGCTTTTTCACTCTTCCTAGCCCTGGACTCACTCTCATTCACTTCTCAATGCTGGCTTCCTGCCTGCAAGCTCTCATTTTGAGCTCTGCTTTCTAGGGGGAGCTCAGGCTAATACAGAGACCCTAAAGTTAAACTGGCAGATCAAAGGGTAACCATATTTAATAAATAGTGGCAGTGAGCCCTTGTGAAATGCCAGACCAGTTTACACTCTCACCATAAGTGTATGAGATATCCATTTCCCACTGTTTTGCCTACCTGGAATATTATCAAATTTGAGTGGATAGTTTTGGCACTTTCTAGCTATGTGATTTTGAAAAAGCCACTTACACCTCCGAGTCTTGTTTCAAGACACATAGAATGAGAAGAATAATCCCTGGCTTGGTGAAAATAAAAAATCATCCAGGCTATGAAAGCACTTTGTGAGCTATGAAGTACTAAGCACATGGAAGAAATGGTTCCTAAATATCCCAAGTATGAAAAACCCAAACTAGTTTTCATTTTTATAAAGAGTCCTTCAGAGTAAATCCACAATAATAATGGAAAAAGCTGGGAGTTAGTCAGACTTTGGTCAAATGAGGTCTTATGAAGGGAACTGAATCTGGGCTCTGACCTCAAAGACGCAGGGTTTTCTACAGCTTAGGAATCCTGGAGAACTGCTCTCACCAATGCTGGCCACCTGCCCTGGCTACCTTCCTCACTTGTGGTTTACTACGTGAAAACTATATTAATGAAAGGTTTTCCTGTGTTGAATCTATCTGCAGGCTAATCTAAAAGTCATAGTAAGTGAACAGAGGGGGAAGAAAAAAGAAGCCCTTGTTTCATCAACATCCATGCTAGTCCCTCGGGGGCTCTTCCCAGAGAATGTGATGGTGGCAGGTAAAGCTTATTTCCCAAGTGTAAACATGGCAAAAGGCTGCTGGCCTGTTTTCATTCTGGGAGATGTTTTGAATCGTTTTTGTTTTTGAATGGAAGTGAACTTTGAACTTTTTTATTTTTGAGACAGGGTCTTACTCTGTTGTCCAGGCTGGAATGCAGTGGCTATTAGAGTTTACTGCAACCTGAACTTCCTGGGCTCAAATGATCCTCCACCTCAGCTTCCTAAGCAGCTAGGACTACAGGCACATGCCACCATGCTTAGCTTATTTTTAATTTTTTTGTAGAGGTGGGGGTCTTGCTATGTTGCCCAGGCTGGTCTCTAACTCCTGGGCTCAAGCAATCCTTCCCAAATTTGACATCCCAAAGTGTTGGGATTACAGGTGTGAGCCATTGTGCCTGACCATGTTCGATCTATGATTTTTTTTTTTTTACAGAGATCATTTTTTCCCATATACTTGGCTCCTACAGTAGCTGTACCCTTACCCACACCTAACTGCCCCAGCCAAACACCTGGGAGCTTCCTTGGTGGCTTCTTCTTTTGATTTTACCACCTGAATAGCTCTAACACATGCCTCTCTATTCCACTCATCTCTTTTTCTTCTGCATGTTTGTCCTCACTCACCTCTGGGCACACACACTGAACAAGGGGCTATAGCTCTCAGTGAAATGAAGGTGAAATTATGAAACAGTAAAGCCAGAAGTGACCTTAGAGATTAATTAATCCACTCCCCTTATTTTAAGACAGAAGGAAATGAAGCTAGGGTTTGAACTCAGGGCTTGGTTCCAAGTTTCCTACTTTTACTACATTTGGCTGGCAAAGAAAAAATTATTCAAAGATACTTGTTAAAGCACAGGAAGGAAGACTTTATTCAGGACCATTGTGATAAGTATAGGGACCACTACAGTGGGGTCTTGCAGTAGAGGAGAGAGATTGGGCTCGACTCCCAGTATAGCATGGGCCAGTGGGAATGTATAGACAAGGAGCAGGGTGGGATCACTGGAAGGAAAATTGCTAAGAGCAAACATCAGGAGTAAGGGGGATTCTGGCTAAACTCACCTAACGGGATTCTTGCTGAGGACAGGCCGGGGTAATCAGACAGCACCTGGGGGATGGTAGAGGTTGAGGAACCCAGTCATGGGGGGTTCTCAGTAAACCGACTTAGAGTTCTTTGCTAAAACCGCTTTTTTATGAGAAAGTGCACAGATGGGGCTACAGAAGATTCAGAAGCCTGACTAAAATTTGACCAAGCAAAGAATGTTCTCACCTTCCCTCTTGCACAATTCACCACCCAACCCCAAGGCTTGCTTCTAGGAGAGCACCAGTGTATTGCTCACGGAATTGAGCAGAGTAGAATTGAAGACTGAATTCCTGCCTAACTCAGTGCGTGGCACAGAGCAAGCCCTCAGTAAGTGTTTGTTGAGTGGATAAATACTATTTTAAACTGTCTGGAGCTTGCTGCCATGTGGAAGCTAGCAACTAAAAAAATTTTTTTCTTTTTCACCTTTAAGCAATTCCTTCTTTTAGAAGGCAGAACAGGAAATGGGAGGAGAGAGGAAGATTGCAATTTTAAATTGTGTGGTCAGGGTAACCCTCTTGAAAAGGTAAGGTTTGAGCAGAGATTTGAAGGAGGTTGAGCGAGAGCCCAGGGGATGCCTGGGGAATGAGCCTTTCAGAAGGAGCTAAACAAGATCCCTAAGGCATAAGCAAGGAGCGGCAAGGAGACCTGTGTCACTGTTAGGGAGTGACCAAGGGGGAGAGGTTGAGGGGATGAGGTCCCAGAGGTAATGGGAGCTGGGGGTGCACTCATGTAGGATCTCAAAGAGCATTTAAAGGATGCTGAGTTTTTCTCTGAAGGGAATGTGGAACCACTGCAGGATTTCAAGCAGAGTAGTGATGTGATCTAACATACATTTTACAAGGGTAACTCCTGACATCATTTTGGAAATGGACTGTAGAGAGACAAGGATAGAATCAGGCCACAGTTAGCAAATCGCAATAGTGATCCAAGCAAAAGAAGATAGTGCCTTGGACTAGGGATTCTGGCTGTATTTTGAAGACAGAGCCTATGGGATTTCCTGATGCCCATAGACTGCCATGTGGGAGGGGACAGCTTGAAGTTAGGCAATAAGGAGGCCCTGGTTGGGCCCGTGAACAGTTCTTTTCTGTTTGACCAAATTCAGCCACTGAGGGTTTATTTCCTCAGAAATTACCAAGACTATTTCTTCTCTCTGAGGTCAAAATAAAGACATCCAGGAAAGGACTAGACACTTTTATATTTAAGAGAAGGAAATGAAGCTAACTTGTTCAGTCTCTTATTTATTTTGTTCCAACTCACAAAGCATGGTCATGACCGCAGAGGAAGGCATATTTCACAAGAGCCAGAGAAAGAGCCAGTCAGTCAGTTGCTAAACACATTAATCAGATCTTCAGTGCTCCAGCTCAGGCTGAGGCGATGCGGATGTGGGAGAGCCCCGCCTGTTTAGAATGGGGCCAAGGGCTCTCCATAGGAGCTGCTCCCTGCGCTGTGAAGGTAAAACACGTTAATACAAGTAAAGTGGATAGAGGGCAGCACACTGTCAGTGCTATCAGTGCTATGGAAGTACTGGTTATTAGGCCATGGAGCATGGTCCAATCCCCTCATTAACAAGTGAGAAAACAGGTTCAGAGAGAGGAATTCATTTGTCTAAAGATACACTGGCTCTCCGGCTTTACTTATGAGCAGCACTAAGTTGCCTTCTTAAAATAATTGTTGAACAGCCTGGCCAACATGGTGAAACCTGTCTCTACTAAAAATACAATAATTAGCCAGGTGTGGTGGCGGGCACCTGTAATCCCATCTACTCGGGAGGCTGAGACAGGAGAATTGCTTGAATCCAGGAGGTGGAGGTTACAGTGAGCCGTCTGAAATTTTGCCACCACACTCCAGCCTGGACAACAAAGAGCAAAACTCTGTCTCAAAAAAAAAAAATGGTTTGGACAATTGAGATTTCGTTTGTTGCCCCTCTTACCATTTATTCCTGGGAAGTTCTTTTAGACTTTCAGTTGTCATCTGAGAGTTTAGTGGGATGTTTTATTACTCTTGAGCACCGGTGGAGGTGAGCCTCTAAGCTAGCCATCAGTGGCCACTGCCTTCTGGTGTTCCTACCCTGGTGTACCAGGGTTGATCTATGTGACCAGCATACGACAGAAGTGGTGGGATGACACTTCTGAGACTAGATTATAAAAGACTGTGGCTTCTGTGTTGGGCCCTCTCTTGCTGGAGCGCTCTCTCCCCTCTCTCTCTGTCACAACACCCCCTTTATGTTTGAAGCAAGCTGCCATTTTGTGAGCAATCCCATAGCAAGTCCTGTGTGGCAGGAAACTGAAGCCTCTGGACCATAGCTGGTGAAGACTAAGGCCTGCCAGTAACCAACGAGTGAGCTCAGAGGTGGATTCTGCAGCTCCAATTGAGTATGGAGATGGTTACAGACCCAGATGACAGCCTGACTGCAAACTTGTGAGAGACCCTGAGCTAGAACCACCCAGGTAAGCAACTCCTGGACTCCAACCCTCAGAAACTGTGAGATAATAAATGTTTAGGCTCCTAAGTTTGGTGATACTTTGTTCTTTCCTTACCACTACTGTAACAGTTAACCTCTGCCACACTGTATACTTCTCTTTCCATCTCTGTCACGTCCACTATCCTATTCACAGCCTCATGTGCTCCCTGCGTGTTCCCATAATGAACTGTCTTCTCTGAGGTCAGACCCAGAAGTCATCAAACCAGCTGAATCAGTCACAGTACCAACAGGAAACAGATGGTGGGCTAAAATAGATGGTTTGAAAAAAGTTTAATATAGGAACTATTTGCGAAATTGTGGGTGGGCTGGAGAGCAATGAAAAGGAGTACTGCAGTCCTCAGGGCTAGTAAAGGTGGGTGCTGTTTATGGCCTGAGACCTGAAGAGGCACGGGTGGGAGCAGTTACTGGACTCTGGAGACAAATAGAGCTGTATGAAGAGGATCCCCTGACAGGAATTGGGCCACAGAGTCAGTCTTGCAGCCCCTGAGATAGGGATTGGGGGTAGAATGCAAAACACCTCAGCTCCTGCAGATGCTTTCCTCTTAGATGAGCTCACCAGAAAGCTAGACATCAAGGAAATCTATCTTAGTTTCTCTCAGAAACAGACTGTGGGATAAGGGTTTAAGTGCAAGTCATTTATTTGAGAGGTTCAGAGATTCAGGGTACACGAGTAGGGAACTGAGGAAGTGATATAAAGAAGTGAAGGCAACTGTTAGGATTGTGTTATTAAACCAGCTATCATAGTGGGTGACTGGAGCCTAGTCACACAGAGAAACTCTGGAAACAATGTAAACATACCTCTCAGAATTATTCCACTGAAGGGTAAGGGAGTCGGGGTATTTATACCCCTAACGTCTTTGGTTGAGGGCTGCTCCTGGAGAAAAGGGTTAATTTCCGGAAACTTCTGGACTGACAGACCAACCTTCTGTGGTTCTGGGAAAAGCTCTCAGACACAAAGATACAGATACTGGCACTTGGAAGTCTGTGAAACATTGAAGTGCAGAAGGCCCAAGAGATTTTTGCAGGGATTGGCAGTGTTTGTTACCAGGCCCTCTGATGGGGTACATTCAGATGAACTTCCTTTTCACAAGGCTGGATGGAGAAGTGTGCAGAGGGTGAATCTAGAAGCAAAAATAAAACTTAAGTGCATGCTTAAAGTTAATGAGTAAAATTTTCTAATACTCTCTTAAATATAGATGCACTGTATAGGTTTCAAAATGATAATTTTTCCATTTTATTCTCACCATTACTGTCTCTACCGTGTCTCGTAACCATGTAGCTAATTGTCTAATTCTGCTTGTGCACTGTGCAGTGTGCATTGCAGTTCTCATTGTGCCTGTGCTAGGTCTCACTGCGCCTTAGCTAGGTCAGGAATTACTCCATTTCAGTGAGGAGAAAAAGAGTCCCAGAGAGGACCTAACTCAATAAGAGTCATTCAGATGCAAGACATTTAGAATCCGTTCTTTTACTTCCTGGTTGGGTAACCTTAGACAAGTTAACATATCCTCTTTGGGCCTCTGTTTTCTGATGTGTAAAATAGAGGTTAATAACATTTTCACCCTGGAACAGTAGTATAATGCTTATAAAATCCTTGCTATATGATAAGTGCCCAATAAATGTTTTGTTCAAGTAAATGATCTTTTTTGAAAAATATAATATAGGCAAATGCATATATATATTTGAGACCAAAGTTTACTTCAAAAATTAGGCTGACTGAACAGAGATATCTGCTGGTAATAGACATTCTATTATCTCTAGCTACATGACTGTGTAATAATTGAACACTTTGGAATTAAGCCATGAGAATTGATTCAAATAATTATAACCACACTAATGAGACCACATGGCTATCACTCCACTTCAAAGCTATAAAATGGAATCTTTCCATTTCCTTTTCTTCCTCCCTGTCTACTTAGCACCTTGTTCTATCTCAAATTCCACATGTTTGAGAAATGTCATCATTTTACCATCCTTCCTAATCATTAATTCAATGAAGTATTTCAGCCATAATACAAAAGTTATAATTAAAATAAAAATTCCTGCATCTTGTTTTCAGTCTAGAAATTATTTCTTTTTTTTTTCTTTTTTTCTTTTTTTTTGAGACAGAGTCTTGCTCTGTCTGCCAGGCTGAAGTGCAGCAGCACGATCTTGGCTCGCTGCAACCTCCGCCTCCCGGGTTCAAGCAATTCTCTGCCTCAGTCTCCCAAGTAGCTGGGATTACAGGCACCCACCACCACACCTGGCTAATTTCTGTATTTTTAGTAGAGATAGAGTTTCACCATCTTGGCTAGGCTGAGTCTTGAACTCCTGACCTCGTGATCCACCCACCTCAGCCTACCAAAGTGCTGGGATTACAGGCGTGAGCCACCTCGCCAGGCTGGTTATTTCTTTTGAGTTAGCAAGTGAGTGGAGCTTCCCCCAAACAGTAAGAAGGCATTTTGGCCAAGGATTTATAGAACAAAAAGAACCTTGGGAATTTTTTTTTAGGAAGGAAGGGGAAGGGAGGGAGACTAGTAATTTCAGGAGTCCTGGTGCTTATTGCCTGACTTTTGGGAAGCATTGAGCTGTTTAGGGGCCTGTAAGCAGGGAGCTAATGTCTGAGCCAGGATAGATTCGTCAGTGAAACAAAACAGGTAACCCCCACACAGGTATTGCTTTTAATTCAAAACTGTAGTAATCTAAAGATCCTTGAGCCTTAGCTTTAAAAATTGGTGTATTTCCAAGTTTCTGGATGATTTTTCTTATAAGTCTGCCTCAAAAATTATGATCAGAAAGATGAATGATTTCATTAGAGGATATTTGGCTTGATTCATTTGCACAGAAGCCTTGTTGTATGGCCAGCAAATCTAGAGCTATATGTTTCTGAGCAGCTATTGCAGCCAGATAATTAGCTTCCTTCTGGAGATATCACAAGGAACTAGGGTTAAATTTTCCATACCCAGTATCATTTCAAAGATATTCTCAACTAGATTGTGATATAGTTCACATATTATACAATTAATTCATTTAGACTGTATAATTCAGTGGCTCTTTAGCATTTACAGATTTACAAAACCATGACTACAATCAATTTTAGAAGATTTTTATTACCCCAGAAAGAAATACAACAGTCTTTAGACATCACCCCACATTCCCTTTACTACCCTTACTGGTAGGAAAACACTAATCTTTCTATCTCTATTGACTTACCTGTTTTGGTTTGGATATTTCATATAGATTGAGTAATAGAATATGCAGTACTTTTTTTCTCTTTTTCTAAAATCTCTTCCTCTTTCTTTCTTTCATTCTTTTTTCTTTCTTTTGCTGTTTCTTTCTTTCTCCTTTTCTCTCTGTTTCTAAAATCTCTTCCTTTCTCTTTTCTTTCTTTTGCTGTTTCTTTCTTTCTCCTTTTCTCTCTTTTTCTAAAATCTCTTCCTTTCTTTTTCTTTTTTTTCTTTCTTTTGCTGTTTCTTAAAAAAAAAAAAAAAAAGAATATGCAGTACTTTGTGAATGGCTGCTTTCTCTTTAGCATACTATTTTTAGGGTCCATCTATCTTGAAGCCTACATCAGTACTTTTTTTATTGCTAAGCAATATTCCATTGTATGGTCATGCAGACTTACTCCAAGAGTCCAACTTTATTCTTTTGACTTTTTTCCCTTTATTCTATTGATGTGATATATCAATTTTTGGATGTTATACCAACTTTGCATTCCTGGGATAAGTCCTACTTGGTCATGTTTTATAATCCTTATATAATTCTGGATTCAATTTGTTAGTATTTTGTTGAAGATTTTTGTGACTATATTCATAAGACATATTGGTCTGTAGTTTTCTTTTCTTGTGATATCTTTGTCTTATTTTGGTATCAGCATAATACTGTGAAAGGAAAATATCTTGGACCCCCAAAAGCACTAAGGAAAAATGCTGGAAACTGCTTAACACAAACCTGTCTTCCATTCTATTCAAAGCTATCCCTCACTAGGTGTGGTGGCTCACACCTGTAATCCCAGCACTTTGGGAGGTCAAGGCAAGTGAATCACCTGAAGTCAGCCTGGCCAAATAGTGAAACCCTACCTCTATTAAAATCCAAAAAATTAGCTGAGCATGGTGGCATGCATCTGTAGTCCCAGCTACTCAGGAGGCTGAGACAGAAGAATCACTTGAATCCAGGACATGCGGGCTGCAGTGAGCCAAGATCGTGCCACTGCACTCCAGCCTGGGTGACAGTAAGACTCTGTCTTAAAACAAGAACAAAAACAAAGATAAAAACCCCCACAAAGGTATCCCTCTTCTCATTGACATAGATGCATATCTGATTGTCTCCCTTGTAAAGGCTAATAATAAATGCAAAAGAACGCAACCATTTGTGTCTCACCCGTGACCTGGAAGCTCCATCTCGCTTTGAGTTTTCCTGCCTTTGCTTCAAGTTGTCCCGCTTTTCCATACTGAATGTACTTCTTACATATATTGTTGCATGTCCCATGTCTCCCTAAAATGTATAAAACCAAGCCATGCCTGACCACCTTGGGTACATATCATCAGGACTTCCTGAGGCTGTCATGGGCGTGTCCTCAATTTTGGCAAAATAAACTTTCTAAATTAACTGAGACCTGTCTCAGATTTTCTAGGTTCACAAATGGATTGGGGAGTGTTTGTGAAGAATTGGTATGAATTCTTCTTTAAATGTTTAGTAAACTCACTGGTGAAGCCATCTGGTCTGGGACTTTTAAAAGCAATTACCAGTTTAATCTTTTCATTTGTTATGAGTCTATTCAGGTTTTCTGTTTCTTCTTGAGTGAGTTTTGGTAATTCATGTCTTTTCTAGGAATTTGTCCCTTTCCTCTAAGTTAGTTAACTGGTTGTCAAATAGTTATTAATAGTATTTTCTTGTAATTCACTTTATTTCTGAAAGATCAGTAGTAATATCTCCAATTCCATTTCTGACTTCAGTTTCATAAATTACTTTTAGTAATTTGGATCTCAAGTCTTTCTTGCTAGGTTTGGTTAAAAGTTGGTCAATTTTGCTGATCTTTTAGAAAAAATCAACTTTTGGTTTTCTTGGTTTTCCTTTTCTCTATTTTGTGGGCATGCATTCTAATACTTATTATTTTCTTCTTTATAATTGCTTTTGATTTAGTTTTCTCTTATTTTTCCAGTGTCTTAGTTGGTAGGTTAGGTTGTTGATGTGAGATCTGTCTTCCTTTTTAATGCAGGCATTTATAGCTGTAAATTTTTCTCTACATACTGTTTTAACTACATCCTATAGCTGTGTCTTCATTTTCATTCATCTTAAAGTACCTTATATTTTTTGTGTGATTACTTCTTTGATACACTGATAGCGTGTTGTTTTCTTTTCATATATCTGTTAATACTCCAAATTTCTTTCTGTTCTTGATTTCCAATTTCACTTTAACATGATTGGAGAATATACTTTGCAAGAGTTCAGTCTATTTAAGTTTATTGCAGCTTGTTTCATGGCCTTGCATAAGTCCAATTCTCGATAGTATTCTATGTACATGTGAGAAGAGTATGTAGTATATATTACTCTGTTGTTTGGTAGAGTGCTCTATAGATATGTTTTAGATCTAGAGTGTATATGGTATTGTTCAGTTCTTCTACTTTCTTGTTGATCCTCTGCCTGTTTGTTCTATACAATTTTGAAAGTTAGGTATTGAGATCTTTGACAACTGTTAAATTGTCTATTTCTTCCCTAAATCTATCAATCTTTATGTTATTTTTTCTCTTTTGTTAGTGCATATATTTATAATTGTTATAATTTCCTGATGGATTAACTCTTTTTTTGTTGTTTTTTTTTTGAAAGAAAGAAAAAGAAAAGGAGAAAGAAAGAAAAAGAATGAAAGAAAGAAAGAGGAAGAGAAAGAGGGAGAGAGAATGGGATTCTTGTTTTATTGCCCAGGCTAGAATGCAGTCTAAAAATGGGTATTAAAAACCTCTTTTATGCCAATAATTGTGCTTAACAATGGAGACAGGAAGGAATAGGGGATGAAAATAACAAATAAGCAGCCAACCAATATTTTATTTAAACATGTGAAATGCTTTGCAATTACTGAGGAGTGATTTACTTCCAATTATGTGGTCACTTTTAAAATAGGTATAATGTGATGCTGAGAAAAATGTTTGTTTTGTGGATTTGGGGAGGAGAGTTCTGTAAATATTTGTTAAGTTTACTTGTTCCAGGTCTGAGTTCAAGTCCTGGAAATCCTTGTTAATTTTCTATCTCATTGATCTGTCTAATATTGACAGTGTAATGTTAAAGTCTCCCACTATTATTGTGTGGGAGTCTAAGTCTCTTTGTAAGTCATTAAGAACTTGCCCTATGTATCTGGGTGCTCCTGTAATGGGTGCGTATATATTTAGGGTCGTTAGCTCTTCTTGTTGCATTGATCCTTTCACCACCATGTAATGTCCCTCTTTGTTTCTTATGTTCTTTGTTGTTTTAAAGTCTGTTTTATCAGAGACGAAAATCGCAGCTTCTGGTAATGCTAGCTGGCTGTTTTGCCCATTAGTTGATATAGATTCTTCATTATGGTGATGCTCTTTACCTTTTGGTATGTTTTTGGAATGGCTAATACTGGTTGTTCCTTTCTATGTGTAGTGCTTCTTTCAGAAGCTCTTGTAAAGCAGGCCTGGTGGTGATGAAATCTCTGAGTACTTGCTTGTTTGCAAAAAATTTTATTTTTCCTTCAGTTATGAAGCTTAGTTTGGCTGGATATGAAATTCTAGGCTGAAAGTTCTTTTCTTTAAGGATGTTGAGTGTTGGCCCCCACTCTCTTCTAGCCTGCAGGGTCTCCACTGAGAGATCTGCTGTGAGTCTGATGGGCTTCCCTTTGTGGGTAACCTGACCCTTCTCTCTGGCTGCCCTTATCATTTTCTCCTTCATTTCGACCCTGGTGAATCTGACGATGATGTGCCTTGGGGTTGCTCTTCTTGAAGAATATCTTTGTGGTATTCTCTGTATTTCCTGGACTTGAATATTGGCCTGCCTTGCTAGGTTGGGGAAGTTTTCCTGGATAATATCCTGAAGAGTATTTTCCAGCTTGGATTCATTCTCTTCGTCACATTCAGGTACACCTATCAAACGTAGATTAGGTCTTTTCACATAGTCCC
>PVKP010034066.1:0-24511 GCA_004027715.1 Plecturocebus donacophilus | reverse complement strand
TGATAATACCTTTAGTAGATTTGAATTTAATAACTAAATTTCAGTGAATGTGTGTTTATTTAGAGTCGTGACTGTCTACCAATAAACAAGTGAGTTTATTTAGGGCTAGAGCTCTCCCTAGCACTTACTATGTCAGTGTATGTATTAGTCCAGTTTCATACTGCTATAGAGAACTACCTGAGACTGGGTAATTTATAAAGAAAAGAGATTTAATTATCTCACAATTAAATCTACATGGCTGGGAAAGCATCAGAAAACTTAGATTCATGGTGGAAGATGAAGGGAAAGCAAGCACCTTCTCCACAAGGGGGAAGTACCACACTTTTAAACGTTCAGATGTGGTGAGAACTCACTCACTATCACAAAAACAACACGGGGAAACTGCCCCAAGATCCAGTAACCTCCCAGGAGGTTCCACTCTCGACACTTGGGGATTGCAATTTGAGATGAGATTTGGGTGGGGTCACAGAGCCAAACCATAGCACTCTGTCAGAAAAGATGAAATAAAATTGTCCTTTTGAAAAATGAAGCTTTTCATTGGCTCACTTAACTGGGAGTACAAAGATAGGGTAAAGCTCAGTGTTGGTTGATTCAACAGGTCAATGATAACCATGTCTCTAATCTGCAGTCCTCACTGCCACCTTTATCCTAAAATATCACAGAATTGCAACAGTAGCATTCTTCCTTATTCACATTTTGGAAAGAAAAAAAAAGATACACCTAAAGTGTTTTCCAGATAAGCAAAACAGAACTTTCTAAGAAGGCTTGAAATGTTGTTTCCACATTTTGGCAATTGAGAATAGGAATAGTGCTGCTATAAAAAGTCCCATACAAGTTTTTTGGAATACCTGTTTTCAGTTCTTTTGGGTATCCACCTAAGGGTGGAATTGCCGAGTCATATGGTAACTGCCAAACTATTTTCGACAGTTGCTGTACCATTTTGCAACCCACCAGCAATGTGTAAGTGCTCCAGTTTCTCTACATCCTCATCAACACTTGTTTTGTAAATTATAGACATCCTAGTGGGTGTGGAGTGTTTGTGGTTTTGGCTTTCATTTGCATTTCCCTAAAAACTACTGGTGTTAAGTATGTTTTCATGTGATTTTTGACTTTTTATATTATGACCATTTATATTTCTTCTCTGGAAAAAAGGCTATTCAAATCAATTGTCTATTTTTCTATTAGATTGTTTTTATTTTGTTATCGAGTCCTAAGAGCTTTCTGCATATTCTGAGTATTAGACCTTGACAGGCATATGATTTCAGATACTTTCTTCCATTCTGTAGGTTGTATTTCACTTAAGTGTTCTTTGATACAAATTTTAATTTTGAAGTCCATTTTATGTATTTCTTTTGCTTTTGAAATCATAATATGTAAAAATTTGTTGCCAAATCTAAGAGCATGAAGATTTTCCTATTTTCTAATAAGAGTTTTATAGCTTTAGAATCCACATCAAGGCCTTTGATTCATTTCAAGTTAAACTTTGAATAATATGTAAGATAGGAATTTAATTCATTTTTTTTGCATGTAGATATCCAGTTGTCTCAGAAATATTGGTTGAAAAGACTACTGTTTCCAAAGATTATTCTTTATTCTTGTTAAACATCAATCAGCCAAAGATTTACGGCTTTATTTCTAGACTATCACTTCTAATCTACTTATCTTTATGCCTAACCTATGCCAGTATCATACTGCTTTGGTTTTTATAGCTTTGTAATAAGTTTTGAAGCTAGAATGTATGAATTTTCTAACTATTTTCCTTTTCAAAGACTGTTTTGCCTATTTTGAATGCTCTACAATTTCATATAAATTATAAGATCTACGTGTCCATTAACACAAAAAAGTCTATTGGACTTTTCATAGGGGTGGCACTGAATCTGCAGATTGCTTTGGTTAGTAGTGCCAATCTTAGCAATATTAAATCCATCCAATCCATTAACATGGAATTTCCCTTCATTTACTTAGGTCTTCTTTAAATTTTAGCAATGTTGTATTTTTCAGTATAAGAGTTGAACATCTAGTAGGTTAATTCCTTTCGTAAAAGCTAGGCATACTGGCACAAGCCTGTAGTCTCAGCTACTGGGGAGGCTAAGGCAGGACAATGGCTTGAGTCAAGGAATTTAAGGCCAGCTTGGGCAACATAGTGAAATACTGCTATTTTTTATTTAATTATTTTATTAAAAAATAATTTCTAAGTGCTTTTACTCTATTGTAAATGGAATTGCTTTTCTAAGATCTTCTTTGAATTTTTCAATTATGCTAGTGTATAAAAATACAGTTGTCTTTTGTGTGCTGATCTTGTTTATTGGCTCTTAAGAGTCTTTGTGGATTCCTTAGGATTTTCTACATAAAATATGATGTTATCTGCACACAGAATAGTTTCACTTCTTTTTCAATTTGTATACTTTTGTTTCTTTTTCTTGCCTAATTGCTACATCTAGAACATCCAGTAGTAGCATCCTGTTTTGTTCCTGATTTTAGGAAGAAAACTCTCACTCTTTCACCATTAAGTGTTCTATTAGCTGTGAGTTTTTCTTAAGTGCCTTTTACCATATCGAAAAAGTCCCCTTTTATTCTTAATTTGAATTTTGTTTTGTTGTTTTGTCAAGTAATTTTTCTGCATCAATTTAGATGGTCATGTATTTTTCCCTTCATTCTAATAATGTTCCTTATTACATTGATTCATTGATTTTCATATGTTGAATCCCTCTTACATTTCTGGAATAAATCCTACTTGGTCCTGGTTATAATTCTCGTAATATGCTGTTGGATTTGGTTTACCAGTGCTTTTTTGAGGACTTTTTTGTGTGTCAGTATTCATTAGACGTATTAGGCTACAGTTTTCTTTTGATATCTTTATTGGGTTTTGATATCACTGTAATACTGGACCCATAGAATAAGTTTGGAAGTGTTCATTCCTCTGCCATGTTTGAAGAATTCTGGGTAGATTAGTGTTAATTATTCTTTAAGAGTTTGGTAAAATTCATTACTGAAAACATCTGGTCTTGAGCTTCGGTTGTCTGAGATTTTTGATTAACAAGTCAATCTCTTTATCTTTTTATCTATGTTTAATTGTAAACTTCCAATTTATGAAACCAGAACTTAGCTGAGGCACTGTTTCCTTTCTCTCTCTGGCCAAAACATTCACATTCTGAATCTATCGGAGCAGAGACATTACTTTATTTAATAGGAAAACATGATGAAATAAAATGGGAGCTAAATGTTCACGCAGCTGATATGGCTTAGGGAACTGGTACAGCCCCTGGGTACCCATAGAATATCCTGGCTTCCAGATTAAAACTCACGATGCTCTGAGCCTGGGATTTTCTGTGAGAATCTCTATATTTAGAGTGCCCATCCTGACCAATTTGGGTTTCAGGATGCTCAGTGATTATTTACTTTCTGCCTGTGTGATATCATCTGTTTTGCATATTCCAGAAATTGCTGAAGCTTTCTGGACCATTGACTGTTTTTTCCCCTGTTTCTAATGAAGCCATGGGTGTTTTTCCCTGCCATATTAAAACATAAATAATTCATAAATGGCACCATTCAACAAAATGGATGGAATACAGTTTTCAACTTTTATAGGGAATGGGGCAGGTTTCCTAAACTACATCTTACAGTGGACAATAACAGACTACAGAAATGCCTGAAGTCTACATTTCCATAAAGGTGAGAAAATTTCCCATAAAATTGAATTAATGGCTCATCAAAATAATGTGTATTAGCTAATCTAGACTGCAATTCCAATATCATCCAAGAACTTACGCTTGTGAAGAACTAGTATATATTTAAATGCTGTTTCCAAAAAGAGTGGGGAATAAGAAAGCCTTCGAGCTTCAACCATGATGATGGAGTAATTTCTTTGACAAATCCAAATGTCAAATGAATTTAATATTACTCTTTTGGAGAAGGTTTTCCATTATTTCCAAAACAACTTGTTTTTTCTTTAAGATTCCTAAAAGAGAAGGCTATGAACTCCTTCAAAAACACAGAATAAAGCAGTGTGTACATAATAGACATCTCCAAGTAAATAATACACTTGAACAAGTACCTATTTTGCAGAAAAGAAATTTCCCTTTCAGAATGGATCTACATTGATTTAAAAAGCCATAGCATATGCAACATAAACTATATGTGCACATATGGCAGGGAGGGCATTTCACACAGGCCAACTGTATAAGATGACAATTTTCCTACCCTGAAAGTAGAAATACACTCAATAGAACACTTGTCCTGAGAGTACAATCTCAGTATCTGTGTGAACCAGGCAGTTAATCTCTGAGCCTTTGTCCTTGCCTCTTAAATCTAAGCATAAAAATGCTTACCTGTTCACCTGTCTGCCTGCCCAACTGGGCAGGTTAATAACAAAGTGTTTGTGAAATGCTTAGAAAGCTACCAGGCCTAAGCAGATGTACGTGCTCAAGGTTTTATGTGCCAGTGATTGACTGGGGAAATGCTCCCAGGAGAAACAAGGAAAGGTAGGACAAGGAAGAGGGAGAAGAGAAGAAAGAGTGGAAATCTGAGTAAATTCCAAGTCTCAAGGCTGATCCTTCCGGGAATTTTGGGATTTTAATTATGTTAAGAGTTGGTCTAACTTCAAGGCAAGATGGTTACAAGTTATTGTTACCCCTCCCCGCTATCTGACACCCCTGGGGCTTGGGGTGGGGGAGTTATGTAAACCTCCTACGCATTTCCAGCTCTTTGTATCTATCAGTAAAGGAGCTCCAGGAACCTAATGGTAGTGTATCACAGAGGGTGGCAGGTACAGGTGGCACCTTAGAATCAAAGGACAAAAGATGAGGGAAGGAGAATTGTGCTCAAAATGAGCAGACAGCATTTGGATAAAATGACAAGACTTTTCACTATAACTATCTTCCTTAAAATTTCATTTTCTTTCCAGATTTTTATTTTTTACATAGTTTTCTAGAAAATCCGCTAGACACCATGTTTTCTTCTGTGTAAGAGTAGAGTCACTGATATTTAAAATCCAAGTTTTTAATAATTGCAAACTAATGTAATTATAGAACTCAGCCCAAATATTCTGTAGCAAAATATTATTTTGAAATGTTTCAATTTTCAGCTTAATTTTACAGTGAAGAAAATATATTTTCTTTAAAATTACATAAAATAGATATGAAAACAATCGGAGGAAAATCCGTATTTGTTATAGTACATACAAGCTATATGTATCATCCCTGTCCTAATTCAAATGAAATGTAACTTCTCAAGACAGCACATCAAGGAACAAAAGCATTTTTCTCAGTCCTCATCATTGTTTAGGCTTCCTTAAATGTGGCAAATCTGAGTACTTATTGAATATCTCCATATGAGATATAATTTTCAAGGAACCATTTGTTCCAAGAATCTTGGAAAGCAAAGTGGTAGATGAGGAAAATGCTTTCACGGGTTCCCATGGGATAATTAATCATTGCTAATTTTGGAACTGCATTCGATTTCTGGTGCTTTCACTTGCAAATAAGAAATTGTGTATTCTCCAAACTTCAGTAGGAACACTGTAAAATTTTGTAGTTTCATATCATGTTTAGACAATGAAGAAACCTTTGTTAGGGAATTATCTCAACTCCTCCCTAACCAAAGTTAAAGGGTATTATAGAGGTGTTAATTATTTCAGTTGAGAAATTAGCACTGTCACAGGGCAAAATAAAAGTAGTGTGTGCATTTCTTGTGCATGTATTTTATCCACAACAAAACTGTATGCGTACAAGTATGACGAAATGAAAACATATTTTCTGTGGTTGTTTTAGTAAACAGAACAGTATTTTTTATATCACATGCTTTTGTTCACAATTATTGCCCTGCATAAACTTTGTTTTCTTATTTGATAAAACGTAAGTGCCATCTAGAATTGAAAAGGCTAAATAAGTTTCTATTAATAAGTTGTAATTAATAAGGTGTGGTGATGGCAGTTACCAGTGGGCAGTAACGTTTTCAGGAAATCAATCACGTGAAAAATTAAGTAAATATCACAAGAAAGTGCTTTGACTTCTCCAGGGGATGCAGAATTCCTATGAACAAGAGATTATTCAAAAGCAGAGGGAGTGACATTTCTTTTTCACCTGTCAAGCCTTGCCTAAGGAGAAAGCCCCTCCTTCCCTGAAGTGTACAGAAAGTACATTTATACAAGAAAACAAGAGTTTTCTTCCACTTGAGAGCTATTTATCTCTGGGAAATTCATTTTAATCTCTCTTGTTCTTAGATTCTGTATTATTTACCTAATTTAAACAGTTTTTAATTTTTACTTACATTATTTACTTAATTTTACAGATGAAGACACTAAATGCCAGAGAGGCTAAGTAATTTGTTCAAGAGCACAAATGATGAAGGTGGATCTATCTTAGTTCAAGGCTGTTTAATATGTTGTTTCTACTGTTTCCTCTTATATACTTTATCACTATTGTAAGAAAGGACATTGCTTGCAAAATCAATTTTTAAAATGAAAATTTAACCATGATCATTATTTCTTATGCCTAGATAAGCATTCAAATATCCTTACCCTGGGAAGAAGCAAACTTGATTCCTACTGAATCCTGGAAGTGGGGTGAAGAAGAACCAACCTGATAATAGTGATGGGGGCTTATATCACTAAGTGGGTTTCCACTTTCAAACTATTAAGGAAAGTGACTCTAATTAGCAGCTTTCTGCTGCTAGGACCATCTCCTTCCATTTGTACGAATGATGTGAGAAAATAGTACTAGACACAGTTAATTTAAGAGAAGGTTGTCTGTTGTATGGCACTGAAAAACTGGGTGATCTATTTAGATTAATTCAAATTAGGGTAGTGAGAGAGAGAGAATATATATGCGTAAGTAGTGTGTAAATTTCTTGAAAATGTGGGTGTTTAGTATGGAAATAGGTTGTAAATGCGGGTGTTTAGGAATGAAAATAGGTCAATTGCAGTTTTCACCATGTGGACTCATATAAATTAGGTTCTGAAAATGAATGCTGTTTATCCTCAATGATTCATAGTCATATATAACAAATGCATAAGTAAATCATGTTCATTCAATCCAATTCAAGTCAAACACTTGCCTTGTGATTTAGGAGAAAGAACAAAAAAACACTCTACTTAAGATTCAGAGATTTGGCTTTGACCATATGACCTTTACCTGTGGGTCTCCTGAGGACCAATTTTGTCACTTGTGAAATAGAAAAGCAGAGCAGTCAAAGACCATCCACCTCTGACATTCAGGTTTCTCCTCACCCTGGCCTAACTTTCCTCAGAGTTGCCCAGTATAGCAACACTGACACAACTGGATTTCACTATTTCCTCTCCTGTCCATCAAGTAGAGATGCTAATGAGCAGTGAAACGGCCATAATGCAAAACTAGAGAAGGAACGGGCAGGTGCTTGGGGCTTGGAGCATGGAATCTCATAGAAAATGAATCATTTTTCCCTGGATAGTTAGCATTTGGCCAAAATGACTGCTTCCTGTCTCTTCTACTTACCTGCAATAGACTACAAGATGGCAATCTGGGAGAAGTTACTTTCAGAGTGCTTTGGATACTGTAAAAAATAAAAAGTCTATAAATACATATTTGAATAAACAGCCAGGCATATAGCCTTGTTCTCATTTTCTGTAGGCAATTCATATGCATGTTAGCTAAACAGCTAAGCATGATTATGTGTCTGTACTCAAATGGTGCTTGCCTGTCGGCCTGCCTGCCTTCTTCTTTTCTCTCCCCACTTTTCACTTCTGCATTCCATCTTTCCTTTCTTTTTTCTTAATTACCTTTTTGTGTGTGTGTAATGGGGTGGGGGGGAGTTATACCAATCTAAACTCCTTTTGTATTTGGTACCTGAAAAGAGAATGCTATGAGACAGGGATAAAGTAATGCCCATATCGATAGGGAATCCCACACCATTTTATTGTGACTCCTGCTCATTTGTTTTCCAAAATACTAACAAGATCACAAGCACCATTTCCACCAATGATTCTTATTTACCAAATGTCCTGTATCATCCATTTAGTATTTAAAATTCACTTCCACTATTAAAGATAAACTACGATTTCCTAATAGTTAATTAAGAACAGGGTAACCATATGGATTAGTTAGAGCTTGTTTTATAGTTAATTGGGGTCACAGAAAATGTATACATAAAGCCAGTACAATTTTTATAAAGAAATAGAGCATGACGTCATTCTAGAACTTCTTCCTTAAAACTACACAGACCTACTTTTTGAGAGATTTTGTTGCCAGTACAAGAAAACATATGTTACATAGTAATAAAATTTAATCTTCAAATCAACTCATAAAAAGTTGTTATCTCCTTCTATTAGTGGTTTGGAAACTTTCCTAGTGAGAAAACTCACCTGGGGCTCTTGATAAGAATACAAACTCCTGAATCTTACTGGCCTGGGAGAAGAATCTCAAGGAGAGAAACTTCAGACTTCGTGAATCAAAAAACAAAGCAAAGCAAAACATTAGCAGTAATTCTTATAACCACAGCCAAGTTTGGAAATCGTATCTTTATCTCCAAACAGAAATTTCATTGCCCATGGGGGCTTTTTCTGAAGTCAATGCCAGCTTCTCTGTTATTTTTCTGATTTGAATCCAGTTCATTTCATATTTCACATTATGGGGTAACAGAAGAGAGAAAGAGGGAGGAAATAAAGAATTTAGAACAGTACAATCCAGTAAAAATATAATACCAATCAGATGTATAATTTTCAATTTTCTAAATGTTGAATTTAGAAAAGTAAAAATAAGTAGCTAAAATTAGGTTTAATAGTATAGTTTATATAAACCAGTATATCCAAATCATTATTGAGATGTTTTGCATTCTTTTTCATAAGCAAAACCTGAGAAATCTGATTTACACCTAGAGCATATCTCAGTTTCATCTTGCGATTGTTCAAGTGTTAAATACTACCATAGCCAGGGCAGATTTAGACTCTATTGGTTTATGGAACTATGAAGGTAAAGTTACTCTAATTTGTCTCATCCATTTAGGTTGTAAACAATTGCACCATTTATGTGTATTCCAATTGTGATTTGACTTGCCAAGTTTAAAATACAATAGAGAATATAGTCTCATTATCCTTAGTAGGGCAGTAACAAATTATACTCAAAATACTTAAGTATTTTAATTATACTTAAAATATGGTCAATATGTTTCTTAGAAACTTTGTTTAAAACTTAAAAAAATAAGAGCATCATTTGTATAATGTCTTGAGTTTTTCAGAACACCAACTTTTATTTTTTAATGGCATCTCCAAATATGGTGAGATTTGAAAAGGCCCCACTTTTGAGAAGATTTGAAAAAGTCTCTGAGATGGAGTGTCATAGTTACCTAGTTGCTTATCCTAAATTCAAAGTCTGCATTATTTTTAGTAGAGAAGCTAAATTTATAGAAAGAAATTACTTTTCTGATATTTGCATTGTCTCAATAATCCAAATCTTAATTTTGTGTTAGCTCTAATCTCATGTATGACCAAATATGTTTGAAAACAAATTTACTAAGTACTTTTACTGTTATCATTGCTCTGTGATACTATAATGAAATAATCAAGAGAGAGGAAGCCAAGGCATGATTGGGGGAAAATGACAAAATATAATTTGTTAATTAAAAATTCTATGTGCAATGAATAGAGTAATATTTTCCTTTTATTGTTATTCTACATATGTTTCCTAATTTTTGGTATATGTACAAATGCACAAACACATGCACACATTTTGTCATTTAAAAAAAGCTACGACTCTTCTGAGGTCATGATGTGAGAGAAATTAAAATACATCATGTTGAGCACCATGGCACACAGTTTTGGCTAACTTTCTATTCTCGAGTTTCCAAGTGTTCTTTACAAATAGAACCCCAGTTGGGGTATCAGTATTTCCTAGGCTACTTTGCAGTTCAGGCTGCCTATGTGACACAGCAACAACTAATTAAATATAAGTAGAAACTTCCGGCAGAGGCAATTAGTTAAACCCTTTACAATAGAAAAGATCTAGTTAGTTTGTCTCGTTTTTCACTAGCCTTCACACTCACACTTCTTCCTGCCTAGACTGGAGAGTCAATACCTGAGGACAAATTAGCCCTTTGATCTTCAGATCAGTGAGCATGAGGCGGGGGGAGAGGAGGGGGGCACAAAATCAGAATAATCTTGGCTGTCTAGTGACATCGTGGATTACTGTTTCTGCACCATATTTGAACTGCCCATCTCTAGACCTCTTATAGACTGAGAAAATTAAGCTTCCTCTCAGTAAGTTGTTTAGGTTTCTATCTGATAATCATATGAGTGTGGACATTAGAAATGTGACCAAATCATATCATAAAGGAAAACAAAGTTTCAGACATAGAAACTAGATGATTATAAATACAAAGTAGATTACAGTTAATAATATCCTCTTATTTTACCTGAAGTTAGAATTAGTCCATTTAGTAACATTTCCTGAAAACATGAAAAAAGTTGGCGAAAAAATAGAAAAAAAATATTTTGAATATGTTTGCAGTATTATAATTTTTCAGAATGAAAAGAGGCTGACCAATGATAATATTCTCTCCTTTTCATTATAGTTGCCTTAAGCAGTAAAAATACCGAAAAGATCTTCTAACGTTCCATTTGTGTTAGAAAAATGTCCTGTCACTGGTTTGTGTCTTAACATGTGGCATTATGAAATTATAGGGAGAAATCAATTATTAGAAAGTTTTGAAATATTTGCCTATGGGGATAAAAGATATTAATAGGGTCATCTTGACTTTGCTAAGGTACTGAGTAGAGAAAATCAGAAAGTAGTTCACGTTGACTCAAAATGTCTCAAAATGCTGTCAGAAACTTCTTACAGTGTCCAGAACTGGGAGCTGTATTGTGCTGATAAGAAATAAAAAGTAATTTCTTACATATAACATATAAACTCTTTAAATTGATTTTTAAATCTGCTCTTTCTAAATTGTCTATTCCATAGCTTGTCCTGATATTTTCATTGCCTAGAAAGCCAGTTGTGACGGCTATTGCATGCCAAGCACATAGTTCTGTCTTCCCTTAACTTATAAGAATACACAAGATTATCCATCTGTTTCAGATGCAGAAGCTTTATCAGATGTTGGATTCCAGAAGGAAGATGAGAGACACTGTCAGTCAATAATTTTAATATGCATTTTTTGAGGATAGCTTTGCTACAACCTATGAGATTTCTTTATAAAATAAACAGTTCATGCTATACAGAAATTTTATGAATGAGGGGAAATATTTGTGGAAAATTAAGAGTTATAGAAATAAAAAGCAACCCAATAATTTAAAAAATAGACTTAACACATGAAAAATGTGAAATGTTTTATAACTTATTAAAATACTAAACTATTATATTTATATATGTGAGATAAAATATTATAATGCATATGAAAAATATAATACCTGGTATATTCAAATGTAATATAGTGAATGTATACCTTTATACATCTATCTTAATGTGATTAGCTCTTTATGCATGTACATTACAAAAAATGTCATATGTATATTATATGTAATAATTAGCACTGACCTTGTAATATAACTGTATGGCACAACAAAACATTACATTCCATGAAAACCATGAATGTAATCATTTCTCTCATAGTTTAAATGGTAAGGATAAAGAGTTCAGAGTTAAAGGGTTTATTAAGGAGCTTCATTCTTTAACTTAAAATTCTTCTCGACTTGCTATGTTTGCCTGTTGAAATTTACCAAATATTTGTGTTCCTTGAAAATTTATATGTTGAATTCCTAACCCCCAAAGTGATGACATTTGGAGGTGGGCCTAAGAAAGGTAATTAGGTAATTAGGAGGGATTATGGATCACTCATAAATGGGATTAGTGCCCTTATAAGAAAAGGCCAGAGAGCTAACTGACCCTCTTTTTGCCATGTGAGGATATAAGAAGTTGTCAGTCTGCAACCTAGAAGAGGCCACCCCCCACACCACCAGAACTCAACCATATTGGCATCCTGGTTTTGAACTTCCAGCCCCCAAAACTATGAGAAATGAGCTTCTGTTGTTTATAAGCCTCCCAGTTTATGGTACTTTAGTATGGCAGCCTGAACTAACCAATACTGTGTCACTACTATATATAATGTATATATAATGCATATATTATATATAATATTTAATGTATACATAATGTATACATTATATATAGTATATATAACCAATACTGTGTCACTACTATATATGTGTATATATATACATTATATATAGTATATACAATGTATAGTATATATAATAGTGACACAGTATAAGAAAATTACTATTAAAATTGTTACAAATATATTTTAAAAATCAAATTTGAAGATGCTTGAAAAATTAAATAAATAAAACATGCAAACGTTTTTTAGAAAAAAAAATGTCCCCTTCTAAAACACACTCTTTTTACAGAGAGACCTGTAGAGTAACAGCTTCCTGAATTTTCCTACCCTCTTCCAGGAAAACACTAGCAGCTATGACTCCCAGAGTCGCTGCTCTGTGCTATGGCTCCAGAGACTATGAAAAGGGGATCTGTTGACCATCTCTTGCTCTGCATTAAGTGAATCCAAGCAGAGATGATACCCGTTCACTTACTACTGGGCATGGCAGTTGCAGAAACTGTGAAGACAAAGAACCCTGTTGACCCTCTTTGTCCTATGAGTGCTTGTGCCTTCCCTCCTTTGTGCCAGTGCTGTGGCCACAGAAACTGTTGGGTGGAATGTTGTCAATTATTTCCCTCCAGCCCGAAGGTAAAGACAGCAAAGGGGCAAATCATCTTCTTGCCCAGCTAGAGAATGGTGGAAGCATTATGGACAGAAGTGATCTGAATAAAGAAATGCTTTAAATCAGTGTTCAAAGTCTCAGGGGAAACCCTAGAGTAGCCAATACATGAATCCAACCAGAACCCACACAGCAAAGCTCTGAGAATTGAACAACGACGCGGAACACTGCCTAAGTCTCAGATTGACTTCTGAGTAGTAGCACCAAAGTGGGACAGATTAAAACAGTACAACAAAGACTTTGAAAACTAAATTGACAGTTGAACTACAGTTATCAAAGGGCAGCCTGGAAGGACATGCATTCTCAACATCAATGGGTTGCCTGCATGCTATAAGACACAAGAACAGAAAATCAAACACCGCATGTTCTCACTCATAGATGGATGTTGAACAATGAGAACACATGGACACAGGGAGGGGAGCATCACACACTGGGGTCTGTTGGGGAGAGGTAGGGAAGAGACAGTGGGAGATGAGGAGGTTGGGGAGGGATAACATGGGGAGAAATGCCAAATGTATGTTACAAGGGGATGGAGGCAGCAAACCACATTGCCATGTATGTACCTATGCAACAATCCTGCATGTTCTGCACATGTACCCCAGAACCTAAAGTGCAATAATAAAAAAAAGAAAAGGTAAGAAAACCAGTCTCATAACACAAAATTTCTGTAATATAATGCTAAATTGCGTATCATATCTAGAACTAGAAAAATCTCAACAGGATTTGGGAAAAGATTCTCAGAAACATGCGAAATATCAAGATGTCATAGATGTTGAAATTAGCTAATGAGGATTTTAAAGTAGCTATCATTAAAACGCTCCAGCATGCAATACCAACTACTCTTGGAACAATGGAAAAATGGAATCTAAGCAAAGAAAAAGAGAGAGAAACTAAGGAGTTTTCAAAAAGGAAAAAAAACAACAGAAGTAGTAAATACCTGAGTAAATATAACAGACAATTCTTGCACTCTTCAGTTTTTAACATTATCTTTGATAACCGAAAACAAAAACTACACAATACTGCCTGATGTGCTTTTCAACATATGTAGGTAGCATCAAAGATAACTGTATCATAAACAGAAGAAGAAAAGGGATCTATAATATGGTAAGGCTTTTAGATTCATTTTGAAATAAAGTATTGAAACAAGTGAAGTGTGATAATTTAAGAATGTATGTAACTCCTACAGCAACCCCTAATATCAACATACAATGATATACACACTAAAAATACTAGATACATTCACACTGGATAATAAAAAATGTGGAAGAAGGCAAGCAAAGAGAGAGGTACAATAAAACAGAATATAAACAGAAAACCAGCAGATAACCTGAATTGAGGTAAAACTAAAAAAGAAGTTAAATTTGTGATAAAAATAACCTGAAAACAAAATCTCTAGGCACAGACTGTTTCACTGGAGAATTCTCACAAACATTTCAAGAAAAATTTACATGGATTCTATACAATATTTTTCAGAAAATAGGAAAGAAGGCAAATTTTTCAATTTATGTTATGAGGCCGGCGTTTCTTTGATACCAGAACCAGAGATGGCAAAAATAAACAAACACATTACAAGTCAATATCTCTCATGAAAATTGACAGAAAAATAATTCATAAAATATTAAAAAATCATATTTACAATGTATAAGGAGAAAAATATAACATGATCAGTTAGGGTTAAATCTAGGAATTCAAGGCCAATGTAATATGTAAAAATCAATGAATATAAAGACAGAAACTACATGATCATATCGACTGATGTAGAAAAGCACTTATCATTGATAAAAAGACAGTGCATTAAAAAAACTATACGTGTGTGTATGTATACATTTGTGTGTATGTATATATGTATACATTTATTTATTTTTATTAATAAAAGAAAATGTAAACCAAAACTACTAAGACTGGTTACTTTTAGAGAAGGAATAAATCAGATGGAGAGTATTGAGATTAAAGCTGATTCTTTTAAATGGACCTGGCTTTAAAGTTTGATTTTGGATCTGTATAAATGTTTTATGTAACTGTTAAACAAAATTAGTCAAATGGAACTAGGTGAATATGAAGTTGGAGACATCCCTAAACAGAAAAGAATTATATTGAATGAGTTAATTTAAACATAGGGCTTTGAGTATACCTTCCTGTTGGATATTTTGAAGGATAAAATCAATTGTAAAGATAACTTAAATAGTAATCATATTATTTATATACGTGTGTATATATGCATATATAATTAAAACATACATATACACACATGCACCACACCACACCACACACACACACACACACACACACATTTTAAGTAATTAATTAATGTCTTTAGCAACCAGAATTTCCATATAAAAAATAAAGAGATACAAATGCAAAGAATAAAAGAATTTAATAAAAATAATCCCATATCTTAAACCAGAATTAAAAATTTCAGTATAAACTCATTGTATTCTACTTAGCATAAATCCTATTTTTTAGCTTATTCTATTAGAAATTCTATAAGCAAGACAAATATAGCAGCAGTGGATACCCTGACTGCTGAAAATTGTGGTATTGAAATAATATTTTCCCCTTAGAAAAACCAGAACATTTTGAGAAAACTGCTAATTTTCAGGACTGGGATAGGAAATATTCAAGAGACCAGAATACAGGAAGCAAGAAGTTTATCAAAGACTATTACAGTCAGGTCAAACGAAAGAAGAAAGATTTCCTACTTCCCAAGAGGGGACAATGTTAACAACAAAAAGAATGATGAATGTAACTGATGAAATGCAAAATATAATAAAATGTGAGAACTCATAATGATAGCAAAAAAAAAAAAAACACAAAAACAAAATAGAGCTCAGATGTATTTGGATATTTCCAACATATGGCAAAAACCAATTCTTCTGAAGCTTGTGAAGAAATAAAAGCATCTAGCTTTCATTTATTCTACACTGTATAAACTGTACAGTTAATGAAAGAACAGGTTCATGTCAATTGCTTCCTAATATTTTATATGCAGTTTTCTGCCATAATTTTAATTTTGTTTTATTTTGAATATGAAAATTAAATAGATATGTTGTTTGACGTTATCAGTATGGGTTTAGATTCATTCATATGTTTCTCAATTTCTTTATTTATTTCTTCATCTTTAATTTCTCACCTTCATTTTGGCATTTTCTTCAACCTGAAATGATGTTTTCATTAATAGAAAACTGCATATAAATTATTAGGAAGCAATTGTCATGAAAGCGTTCTTGTTATTAACAGAGCCTTGTAATATTCTGGAATAGAAAATATATTATTTAAATTAATACTTGGAGGGGAGGTTGAAAAAATTAATACTCGGTTTTAAATATATTGTTAATGCTTTAATTACTAAAAAATAGTAATAGAATGGTGAAAAAATAACAAGAAAGTAGGTAAAAATAGAGAAGAAAAAAATAAACACAAAGAAAGTAGAATAAAAGGCACACAATAAGATACTGGAAATGAATTTAACATACCATTAAGTATAGTCAATATAAATAGACTGTTCTAGAATTAATTAAAAAAAACTGTCAGATGAGATTGGAAAATAGAATAGGTATATGCCCTTTGCCAGAGGCTCGAGCCTAAAACAAGATAACAGAAAAAAATCTGAAAGTAAACCAGTGGGAAAATATATACCAGCCAAATTCTGACTATCATAAAAAAAATCTAGGGTTGCTAATTAACACAAGACAAATTATGTTTTAAGAAAAAAATTAGCATGGATAAAAATGTTCTAAATCATCATAGTCTTAATTTCTTAGGAAAATACAAATTAATTATATGTACATGTGTATGTTATATATGTGTGTGTGTATATATATACATTAATATTAATATACACACATATAGAATTAGGTTACACTTCATATATGTATATATATATTTTTTATATATGATATATGCATACATAACAAATATTTTAACATTACTTCAAAATTATAAAGCAAATTTAAATTTAACTGCAGGGAGAAATCAATGAGTCATCATAATACACATAAAGTGTTCTAGGAATAATAGATTAAGCATATAAAAACAAGTAAGAATATAAAATATGTTAATAAAATATTGAATACACTTTGATGAGCATTTAATAAGCTTTATCTAATGAACATATTTATTACACTTTATTTTTAAACAGGAGAATATACTTCTTTTAAAGAACAATTGCAACATTTATACACATTGATGTTTATTCTAGTCAATAAAACTGTCTCAATACATTTCAGAGAATAAGTATCATACAGCTCACATTCTGTGACCACAAGGCAATAAAATTAAAAATAAATGGAGATAAATAAAAGGAAGAAAAACATAAGAATATAAAAAGAAAACACATCTAAATAATTCATGAATTATAAATAAATCAATGTAAACTTTAAAATGCTTAAAATCAAATTATGAAAATACCCCATAGTAATATTTAAGGGGTACAACAAAATCAGATCAGAAAGGGACATTTATCACCCAGATGCTTATATTTTAAAAAACGAAATAAGCTACGATTTAGATAACTAGTTAGATTAATAAATAATTTATGAATAAAAGATAGAACAAATCAAAATGTTCCAAACTAGTGCATAATAAAGATAAATAAAAAATAAAATAAAAAACAAAGTTTGGTTCCTTGAGGAAACTAATACATTTTAAAAATTTCTTTAAAGAAAAATAGAGGGACTGTAAAAATAAGCACTTTTAGGAACAGATAAAAAAGAAATGTAATTATAGCTTCAACTTGTATTAAAAGAAAAACGCAGAAAACCCAAAGAAGGCTGAGAACATGTGTGTGTCAAAAAAAATAAGAACCAGAAGTCACTGAGACAATAAAGACATTTAACAAAGAAATCTAAGTGGGAAAAACATAATAAAGTTAGTTTTGTGATTAAAAGAAAAGAAAACTGAACAAATTAGGCATAGAAATGTGAAACTTTACCAATAACAAGGTATGAAGTTGAGGCAACAATTAATAGCCTACCAACCAAAAAAAGTCCAGGACCAGATGGATTCACAGCCGAATTCTACCAGAGGTATAAAGAGGAACTGGTACCATTCCTTCTGAAATTATTCCAAATAATACAAAAGAGGGAATCCTCCCTAACTCATTTTATGAGACCATCATCAACCTGGTGATGACACACCTAAACAAGAAAATTTCAAACCAGTATTCATGATGAACATTGATGCAAAAATCTTCAATAAAATACTGACAAAGCAAATCCAACAGCACATCAAAAAGCTTGTCCATCACAATCAAGTCAGATTCATCCCATGGACGCAAGGCTGGTTCAACATCTGCAAATCTATAAACGTAATCCATCAAATAAACAGAACCAAAGACAAAATCCACACGATTATCTCAATAGATGTAGAGAAGGCTTTTGATTAAATTAAATAGCCTTTATGCTAAAAACTCTCAATAAACTAGGTGTTAATGGATTGTATCTCAAAATAATAAGAGCTACTTATGACAAACACACAGCCAATATCATACTGAATGGGCAAAAACTTGAAGCATTCCCTTCGAAAACTGGCACAAGACAAGAATGCCCTCTCTCACAATTCCTATTCAACATAATACTGGAAGTTCTGGCTAGGGCCATTAGGCAAGAGAAAGAACTAAAGGGTATTTGAATAGGAGGAGAGGACATCAGATTGTCCCTGTTTTCAGATGACATGACTGTATATTTAGAAAACCCCATTGTCTCAGCCCAAAATCTCCTTAAGTTGATAAGCAAATTCAGCAAAGTCTCAGCACACAAAATCAATGTGCAAAAATAACAAGCATTCCTATACAACAATAATAGAAAAACAGAGAACGAAATCATGAGGGAACTCACATTCACAATTGCTACAAAGAGAATAAAATACCTAGGAATACAACTAACAAGGGATGTGAAGGACCTCTTCAAGGAGATATACAAACCACTGCTCAAGGAAAAGAGAGAGGACACAAACAGATGGAAAAACATTCCATGCTCATGGTTAGGAAGAGTCAATACCCTGACAATGGCCATACTGCCAAAAGTAATTTATAGATTCATTGCTATCCCCATCAAGCTACCAATGACTTTCTTCATAGAATTGGAAAAAAACCACCTTAAACTTCATATGGAACTAAAAAAGAGCCTGCATAGCCAAGACAATCGTAAGCAAAAAAACAAAACAAAACAAAAAAACAAAGCTGGAAGCATCAAGCGACCTGACTTCAAACTATATTATGAAGCTACTGTAATCAAAACAGCATGGTACTGGTACCAAAACAGAGATATAGACCAATGGAACAGAACAGAGATCTCAGAAAGAATGACACACAACTACAACCATCTGATCTTTGACAAACCTGACAAAAACAAGCAATGAGGAAAGGATTCCCTAATTAATAAATGGTGTTGGGAAAACTGGCTAGCCATAAGCAAAAAGCTGAAACTGGACCCCTTCCTTACACCTTATACAAAAAATTAACTGTAGATGGATTAAAGATTTAAACAGGAGGCCTAACACCATAAAAATTCTAGAGGAAAATCTAGGAAATACCATTCAGGACACAGGGATGGGCAAGGACTTCATGACTAAAACACAAAAAGCAATGGCAACAAAAGCCAAAATTGACAAATGGGATCTAATTAAACTAAAGAACTTCTGCACAGCAAAAGAAACTAACAGTGGAGTCAACCAGCAACCAACAGAATGGGAAAAACATTTTGCAATCTGCTCATCTGACAAGGGGCTAATATCCAGTATCTATGGAGAACTTAAATAAATTTACGAGAAAAAAACAACCCCATCGAAAAGTGGGTGAAGGATATGAACAGAAACTTTTCTAAAGAAGACATTTATGCAGCCAACAAACTTATGAAAAAAAGCTCATGGTCACTAGTCATTAGAGAAACACAAATCAAAACCACATTGAAATACCATCTCACATCAGTTAGAACTGCTATCAGAAGATGACAGATATTGGAGAGGATGTGGAGAAATGGGAACACTTTTACACTGTTGGTGGGATTGTAAAATTAATTCAACCATTGTGGAAGACAGGATGGCAATTTCTTAAGGATCTAGAAATAGAAATATCATTTGACCCAGCAATCCCATTACTGGGTATACACCCAAAGGAATATAAATCACTCTGTTATAAAGACACATGCTCACCTATGTTTATTGTGGCACTGTTCACAATAGCAAAGACTTGGAACCAACCCAAATGCCCATCAATGGTAGACTGGATAAAGAAAATGTGGCACATACACACCATGGAATACTATGCAGCCATAAACAAGGATGAGTTCATGTCCTTGGTAGAGACATAAATGAAACTTGAAACCATCATTCTCAGCAAACTGGCACAAGAACAGAAAACCAAACACCGCATGTTTTCACTCATAAGTGGATACTGAACAATGATAACACATGGACACAGGGAGAGCCTGAGGGGTAGGGGGCTAGGGGAAGAATAGCAGGGGTGGGGGGATTGGGGAGGGGTAGCATTAGGAGAAATACATAATGTAGATGACAGAGCGATGGATGCAGCAAACCACCACCCTGGCATGTGCATACCTGTGTAACAAACCCGCACGATCTGCACACATACCCCAGAACTTAAAGTATAATAATTAAAAAAATACATGTTAAACAAATATAAAAAAATAAAAATAAAAATTCTAGAAAAATACATCCTTCTTGACAAATAAATGATACTTAGAATTAAAAAATATTTACAACAAACATCATATTTCATAATGTAATGTAAAATCTATTTACTTTAAATTCAGAAATAAGAATGATGAACTCAAGAAGAAACTAGGCAATGGTTTGCATGAACATCTCACAGAAGAAAAAAATATCATACTTATGCAAAGATATTTGACTTCATTGGTAACCAGAAAAATGTAAATTAAAATCGCAAGTGGACTTGATTGCAAAAATTATAAAGTTGGCTAGGTATGATGGCTGATGCCTGTAATCAGCACTTTGGAAGGCCAAGGCAGGAGGACCACGTGAACCTAGGAGTTCAAGACCATACAGAGCAGCAAGACAGTGAAACCCCATATCTACAAAATTAAAAAAAAAATCATCAGGCACAGTGGCACACGCCAACCTGTAGTCCCAGCTACTCAGGAGGCTGAGACAGGAGGAACACTGGAGCCTGGGAGGTAGAGGCTGCTGTGAGCTGTCATTATGCTACTGTATTCCAGTCTAAGACCCTATCACAAAAAAAAAATTAAAAATTTGGCTAAATGAACTTTTAAATGTAAAGAAAACTTGTCAAACATTCAAAAGTTGGCTAAACCTCAGCATTGATTAATTAATTGACAGGCACACACTGATACTTTGCTAGCAGACATGTAAAACTGTACAACAATTTTGTAAAATGATTTGTCATTACCTACAAAATTTAAAGATACATGTATCCTACAAGCCAGTGATTCTAGTAGTAGGTATACACTGCATAGAAACTTGTGCAAATGTAGAAAGAATGACATGCACAAGAAAGCTGACAATGGCATTATTAAAGAGCATACCCTGGAAACAAGCCACATACGTAGTTACAGTATAACGGTTTACATAACTGTGGAATACTTACAGACTGGAACACAGCAGGAAAAGAAATAAATGATAGTGATATTCATCAACATAAATAAATCTCAATAACAATGTTGAGAGACAAAAACAAGTGACAAATTAATGCATGTGGAATATTACTGTTATATAAAGATCAAAAGCGAGCAGGTAATTCTGCATAAAATATTGTCAAGAGATATGTGCATATAATATAAAACTATAAAATTTTTAAAAGCAAATGAATTACTCAAAATTCAGGAGAGTAAGTTTCCTGGTGTGGGGGACAAGAACAGACAAAGATTGCAATCAAAACGGTAATACAAGAGAGTTCAAAGATGTTGTAATTTTCCATTTTTTAAGCTGCAGAGTGGATACTCAGGGATTTTTTTATTGCCATGCTGTATACATACTACACAGTATACATATATTATAATGTGTACATATATATTTATTGATATTAATGACATGCTGCATAAAAACTTTCAAAGCGTAATTAGAGACTAGGTAGTCCAGCATCTTACTTTATATAGGTGCTTATTCAGACTTCATTTGCTAAGTCAAAATTCGTAACATATCATCTGGGACAACTTTAGGCTTCAATCACTGTAGCCAAATCTTCACTATGATAATTATTTGAGTTTTGGCAATTCTTATTTGTATCTTAAACATTGATTTACTGAATTATGCATTCATTACATGTCCAGTACATGTGTATACCCATAAGCCCCAAAACACACACACTTGCACACATACCTATGTACACACACATGCAGCACACTCACTGTGTATATAGTATATAAACACATTTTGTTTTATTTCACTTCTCTTTTCATCAGACATTACAGCCTCTCTCTGGGGATGAAGTCAAGCGTTGCTATGTTCAGATGAATTTTCTGGCCCAAGGTGATAATTTTGCACAGTCAATAGCAATATCCCAGAAGTGAACTAGAAAACTCAACCAGTGAAACAAAATTCAATAGCAACATCAGAGCAGAAAACTCCTTAACCACAGAAAGTATGTTTCCACAGAATGCTCAGTAAATGCAAATGGAACATGTACTACCTACATATGATCAACGCAGACTGTGCCACATTGTCAGATAAGGTTGCAACAGAAAAAAAAAAATCTGCCTCTATAACTCCCAAGGGGTTTACAGTGCTTAGGTTTACTGAAAGTCAATGTATGCTAATGAATTGCACAGAGCTGTACATCAAATCTCAGGTGAAGTTGTCACTTTATTGAGAAATCATTAAATTATTACACTATTTAATGATGCATGAAAATAAAATGCAATTGTGAAGAAAAGTATTTTGCATAGAGACTGAGCATTTTCTTAATATAAAATGGTGCATTTCTGTCAGTTCCCCTGACACATTATGGCCATCTGTGCAAACCTACAACTGAAAAGAGATGACAAAAGGTGATTAATTAAAACATGATTTATTTCAAAAGTCATTATATCACAGTAGAGTGCACCACCAGAGGCGTTGAGACTTCTGAGCAAAACAGTGAAGGCTTGGCCCTCACATTGTTTAAATTAACTTTATGTTTTAAACAACAAACCTATATGTTTGATAATTCTTTTTAAAAAGGCTATGTGGTAATGGTGCTTTTTATTTTAAAAAACTGTTGGGACATATTTGTCCATATACATGAGTGCAACTGTGTAAGAATATGCATACCCATAAAATCATTTCTATCCAAAAACAATAAAAAACAAAAATTTCTTCTTTAAGCCAAAAGATCCTCCTCTCACACACACACATGCACACGCGCACGCACAATGTCTATATGCATATGTATATACATTTATGTACACATGTCTGTACATATATGCCTCATCTTGTCTTGTATATCTAATGTATCATCATATATAAAAAACTCTATATGTCTAGTTTTATCTGTGCAGTTAGGTAGTTGTATCTATTGCCTAGATTTTCTTCTAAGAACTTGATAAAGGTGATGAAACTGAGTAGAAGCTAAGTAGGAAATGAAAATTTTCCATGTGATGGCATCCTCAATATGGGAGTTCCACTATGAAAAAAATTAGCTACAATGAAAATGGAATAGTTTAATATTTTGATAAATACTTTAGAGCATTTAAGGAAAAACTAGAAATTATTCCAAAGTTCCCAGAAGAGAAGCCTTGACTATTATTTTCACACCATAGGGAAATGGTGGAGAAATATTGGACTACTCTTTTTGCACTGTGATATTGATTGTAACTACATTATGATAATGTGGCATTTCAAACAAAATTACTTTTGTTAAAAATGTTATGTGTACATGCTTTTTAGGAAATTAATATATTCAGACTTTATGAAGGCTACAGAAACTCCCATATCATTTAAATATTGATCCAGTCGTCTAAGAGTTTTCGGTTTGTAATTATCAGTACCATATAGGTCACTCAGAAAGAACAATTATTTCTAATGTTTAAATATTTTTCCCATGGCAATATTTTAGGGAATGCACATACAAACACAAATCAGAAAAAAAAAAAAGTAACCTGATTATGTTTTCGGGAGTGTCTAAAATGACAAGTACTTCTAACCAGAAGGTCCAAAGGGACTTGAGATCAAAGTGAAACTCCCTTGGCTCCATGAAGCTTGTATCTAATTCATGTATCACTTGTTTTCTTACCTACAGTATTTATTACCAGAACTATTTGTTACTTGAATATACAATATTTTATATTCTTCTCTAATTATTTTTAGTGTTTGTCTTTTGTCTCCCTACATCAGTCCAATTGCTTTAGCTTCACAAAATAGATTATAAAACTAAAATTGGCCTAAACCTATTATATTGTTTGCAAATAAAAAAAAGTATAGTTAGGTGGTTCTGGTTCTTTCAGTGGCTTACAAGCATTGTGAATGACTAGGTCCTAAATTTTCACTCTGCATTCTTCATTTTATTGGCATTGTCTTTCCTCACGGTCACAAAGTGACTACAGTAATTTAAACAAGTTTTCACAAGGCAAAAATAAAAGCAAGACAGAAGAGAGGAACACTGGGAAAAGGAGAATGAAATTATCTTGCCTCTTTCTCTGTTTGTCTGTTTCTCAATTTATGCAGGTTAATTTTTCCCACAAATGCTAGCTCACGGGTCCCCAACCTCTCTCCAGACCAGAATCGGTCCCTGGCTTGTTAGGAGCCAGACTGGACTGCAAAGCAGGAGGTGAGCGCCGGGAACTCACACACTGAGGTAGG